>OZ007583.1:24518008-24660508 GCA_963931925.1 Onchidella celtica
GTAAACCTATTTTATGAAGCCAATCAGCTGGTACAGGAAGTCACGTGACGTGAGAAAGATGGCGAAGTATACGTAAGACTGATCGAAGATCCGCTTGAATTGCACGACTTCTCTATCGTCAACATTATCGATTTTTGCGATCTGTTGAACGTTTAACACAAATGTGATAATAACTATAATCATGAACCGAGGAAAGGCAGACTGCTGTTCAGTGATAGTTTTGTATTATATAAAATTCCAAGCCAAAGACAACCAAGCCCAACTCCCCAAGGCTTCACAGTCTCCAGTCGAGTGAAGGCAGAGATGAAGAAGAGGGAGGCATATGACGTGACTGTATGGATTGACAACAACAACACTGTAAGTAAACCTAAACTAGCTCTAGATCTAAGTAGGCTACACTATTTTTGTAAACTGTGTCACAGTTATGAATAACGGCATCCTGCAGAACACTTGTGCATGTGGCTAGCCTAAATTAATGACATTACATAGATCTAGATCTAGATTCTAGATTATAGATATCTAGAATGTAGATCTACATGCATGGAGTTTGTCTCTGCACAGGCACAACATCAAGATCGATATGTAAGTAGGCCATTGCTACTGACTGCTGTAATGTTTGAAGCATGCCATTGTATAATTATTGTAATTGTTATTCTTTATTAGTCAAAGGGACACCACTATGATATTACCATACCAACTATAATTGGAGAGTTATGAAACTTGAGGAAAGGAAAGAAAAATAAACATGGCTGCCATCAGACCACAAATCTAAACTGTGTCTTTCAATCAATCTTAATCATAACAATCCTACAATATAGCGACGAGGTGAACAAATATTCATTGATATCTACCAATTCTACTATCAGAGGTATCTGCAGAGGTAAAATTTTCATTCTTATCATTATTCTAAATCTTGATCTAGATTTACATGGCAGCATCTTTGCCACCGTACCCACCTTTTGAGGTGCAAGCATCTGCAGCCTCAAGTAGATGGAAAAAATATTGTATGAGATTTGAAAACCTTATAATTGCTCTTGACATTCAATCTGAAGCCAGAAAGAAGGCACTATTATTGCATTATGCAGGAGAAGACATCAATGACTTAGCTGAAACGCTAGATCTCATTACCAAATCCTATGACAGAATGGTAGGAGGTCTCCAGGATCACTTCAACAAAAGTAGAAATCTGGAATACGAAATATTTAAATTCCAATCTACTACACAAAATGAAGGAGAAACCGTAGACCAATATCATATCAGACTACGGAAGCTTGGAGAAACATGTGAATTTTCTAATTTAAACAAAGAAATCAAATCACATATCATAAGGACATGCAAATCATCTAGGCTCAGAAGAAAGGCTTTACGAGAAAGTGAGCTTACTCTAGATAAACTTCTTGATGCTGCTAGATCGATGGAAGTAGCTGAAAATGTTGCTGGAAACATAGAGAATACATCAGAACATCTTCAAAATTTAAGAATAAAATCAAGTGTCAGACCTAAAGCTAAAATTGACCCAAAATCGAATCATTCTCGTGAACAAGCGGCAAAACAATGCTATTACTGTGGAGGACATTAGAGAGTCCGCGCATAGACGTGACGTCGGCGAAAGTTACCCAACGCGGAGGAATTTGTCCATTTTCGCACTATCTTGGGTCGCGCTTAGTTGCGATTCGACTGTGAGAGTTACGAAAGTAACTTTGCAACTTTGTCGATACGGAGCTTCTGTTTGTGAACTTTTCACCTGGAAACAAGCTTTTTTTCACGATATGAATGGATTTTTATGACATATTAACCTTTTTTCGTGCGAATTTGATGGCCATTTTTTTCTGCCCATGACTGTTGTGTTAACTAATCTTCATTTCTCAACATGTGGTAAAACCCGATTTCGCTGTGGTAGCGTAGCGTCCTTGTGGTAGTGTAGCGCCCTACTTTTTCATGTTCGCATGGCCTTTATCGAAGTGGGGCTGCCTTCCCGATTCAGAACTTTAAAATCAGATTAATCTTCGTTCCGTAATCCTGTTGGTACCACAGTATTGTGGACACGACTTTATTCTGACAACTTACTAACATTTATCCTTTTTTTTTACAATAGGAGGGCGCAATCACGGGCAAGCTTGAAAAAAATGTGTGTGACTGCGAACGTAGATTTAGGTCACACTGATTTCGTTGTTCATTCAACTTTCTGAAAGAGAGAGGGAAGGGGGGGGGTGGAAATGGTACACCTCGTGATTACATAGGTCTAATGCAAAAGATGTACAAAAAAATGTAGCCGCAGAGAGATGGACCAACAGGCTGTGAGCCAAAGACTTTTTGAAAACATACTTTCAAGTCCCAGAATTTGGCCATATTCAAACACCGCTAAGTCAGTGCGACACGTGTGTGTCGTACGACGAGGTAACATGGAAGGCTCATAAAAGCAAATGATGCACAGACTTCTAATGCCAAATAAAAACTACTTGCTGAGCATGGGGATGTTGTAGTGACAACGATGGGTTTGCAGGCAAAGGTCATCGCTCCATGTCTAAATGCACTGGCGTCATGTTACAAAAAGAAACGTGTATGTCCATAACTTTTCAATCCACAACCTGGCCATTAAAGATGACGTGGAATGCTTCTTGTGGCATGAGGTGGAAGGAAAGCTAATGCCCAATGAATTCGCATCTTGTGTGTCTTACAACTTGGGAGCTACAAAAGGTGCATCCAGTACATCGAGGGTTGTACCTACGAGAAGAGCAACCTTATTCTGGCCAAGGCTCTTCTCCGCTTTTCAAGACTAAGAGCTACTAACATGGAGCAGAAGTATTTAAAGAAGGGTCACACTATAGCGGGATGTGACTGCGTGCATTCAGCAGTATTGTTCCACCGCACGAAAAGAGAGAGAGAGAGAAGTAGGAAGTCAGGGAGAACAAAGAGAGGGGGCTGGGTGAACGAGGAAAGAGATAAAACGTGAGAGCGAAAAAACGAAAGAGAAAGAAATAAAGAAAAGTAGAGGGCGGACGGGTGAGAAAGAGAGAGGGGGAGGGGGAGATGGGTGAAGAGAGGGAGGGCCGAGAGATGAGACCTGGTAAGAGGAATTATATAGAAGGAAGGAGGAAAAAGGGGGAAAGCATGGAAGGAATGGATGAATGAAAAGGCGGAAAGAATGAGCCGAAAAGGCTGAAAGAGAAAGTCTGCACGTTTTTGTTTTTCTTTTTTAAAGTTTATTTTTAATTGATAAACCGTCTTTTTTAATTCCCACAATATAAAGAACTAGATAACCTACCGGGCATTGCCCGGAATAAACAATCATGTGCTCCCCCCCCCCCCCCCATCTCTCTCTCTCTCTCTCTCTCTCTCTCTCATATAATAATAGTAATAAACTACAGTCTTGCTTCAGAACTCATGCGCACCAGAACACTACGCACCAAACTGAACGCTTGATACGGTTTCTTTTTGTGACATGCACGGCACTATATATTACGAAACAAACATGCAAAAATACAGATGTTACATAACAATAAACATTGTTATTTTTTTTAAATATATGCTTGAAGTAAACAACTTTTAATTATAGCCATCATCTTCCTTATCTCAATTGCCACCTTCCTGCAAAATTTAAGGCCCGAAGATTGTATAGTTTGGTCAGTTAGTCATGCCAAAGGTTGCAAGTTAGTGAAATATTGATAGATTGCCCATGCATTGTATGTTTTTTAATGTTTTTATGTGTCTATATGGAACGTCTTTAACGTCTCTTTTAGTTTACTTCATTGCGGTTACCCGTCTTCCATTTTCTCCAAATATTTTTCCACTTTTACTAAATTCACTTTATATCCCTCCTGTCGCTATACAACTTCATCCATGTCTGGTACACACCTGATTTGCCCTCGAAAACTAGCCTTCACAAAGGCAAAACGAAAACATGCCTGGATAAAGAGGTTTGCTGGCCAGTGAGAGAGGGGAAATGCGCACAATAAAACCGCCTTAAGGATAAGGAGGTTTTATCGTGCGGATTTCGGGTCAGCAAACCTGCTAAACACCTAAAACATAATTGTAATCATAATCATCAGGATGAGACATCAGGCAGTGTATTAAGTTGTAGAAGCAAATGTATACTAGTGAGAAAATTTCAAGAATCTGCGACCTGTGGTTTGGAATAAATCAGTTTTTTCCTTCTCCTGTAAAATTTCCCAAACCAGCTTTGTGAGGTTTTATTATGCGGACGACGACATGTAGCTTAGTTAAGCCACCTTCGTTGAACAGCCGCTGCAGTGCACATGAATCACTATTGTTCTATTTTTTTTTTACACTTGAAAAAGGTGAAAGCCGAAAATTTGTGTATTTTCCTGTCTTCTCTTTAGTTTGCTTTGTATCGTTTGAGTTTTATTTCTCACGCAGGGCTTCGCTACATACAACTTTTTCTTTTTGCCCAATTTTGACAATCACTGAATTAGTAGGGAAGACGCCGGAAGGAGTGATGCATGCAAGGCTAGCCTAGCGTCCTTTCTGATCTGCTGTTCCACGCGAATAAACTCCCGTCTCTCCCCTTAGCACCGAACAGCACGTCGATGCGTCTCCCTACGATAATGAGTGTTTCACGATGCACTTCGGGTGGTTTATAGACAGTCCGCGCATATACGCACCGTCGGCGGAAGTTACGCAACGCGGAGAAATTTGTCCGTTATCGCACTATTTTGGGTCGCGCTTTGTGGCGATTCGGCTATGTCAGATACGAAAGTGACGTTGGAACTGCTGTCATTACGGAGCCAAAATTTTTGAACTTTTCACCTGGAAACAAGCTTTTTTTCACGATATGAATGGATTTTTATGACATATTAACCTTTTTTCGTGCGAATTTGATGGCCTTTTTTTTCTGCCCATGACTGTTGTGTTCACTAATCTTCATTTCTCAACATGTGGTAAAACCCGATTTCGCTGTGGTAGCGTAGCATCCTTGTGGTAGTGTAGCGCCCTACTTTTTCATGTTCGCATGGCCTTTATCGAAGTGGGGCTGCCTTCCCGATTCAGAACTTTAAAATCAGATTAATCTTCGTTCCGTAACCCTGTTGGTACAACACTATTGTGAACAAGACTTTATTCTGACAACCTATGAACATTTATCTTTTTTCTTTTACAAATATATGAATTTCCCGGCATTATCCGGGATAAAACTGTGAACCCACCCTTCCATCTCTCTCTCTCTCTTTTTGGTCTAGAAAGCTTCCCATATTTTACAGTCGTACTGCAGATTTCATGCGCACCAGAGCACTATGCACTCATTTCTGGTAGGGAAATGGCGCGCACTGAATTGAACGCATATTAATACATCGTTTCCGGTGCGGTGAGCTTACTACAGGGAGCCAAAACAAAGATCATTGTATTTTACTTTTTTACGACTTTTAATTTAAAAATACCTGAAACTTGAATTAACACAATCAGTCGATAGAAAAGCGATTGAACTGGATTTACTGACACATAAGAAAATTAATTTTATAACTTTTGAAACTGTCATTTAGGTTGTAAAGTCGAGCAAAAAATGGGGCAAAACTGCACCACAATGAATACCGAACAGCACGTAGGTGCGCGGAGTGTCCTTCGCTACGATAAGGTGTGCATTACGATGCGCTTCGGGTGGCTTTTGATAAGTAACTTTAGGCCAACGTGATGCCCCGGCGCGGACTCTCTAATATCCCCACAAAGGCACCTGCCCAGCAAAAGGCAAAGAATGTACATTCTGTCATGGAATTAATCACTTTTCAAAGGTTTGCCATAAGAAGAAGAAGCAACCTTACAATAACAGTAGGAACTATCGTCAACCAACAAACAAAGTTAAAGCGATTGCTTGTGAATCAGAAGAAAGGCATACATCAAGTTCTGACGAGGAATACGTGTTTACGGTCAAACACAATGTCAACAAGTTGAATAGGACTCCCACAACAAAGGCAACAATTGTGAATGAAGAAGTTCAGTTTTTAATTGACACTGGAGCATCTATTAACGTGATCGATGAACAAACATTCTGTTCATTCAAAGCCAAGCCTCATCTGCAAGCTGATAGCTCTAACACCCAATCTTACAACAGAGAAAATCTAAAATCATACGGAGCTTTTACAACTCAATTTCACTGGAAAGACAAAACATCACTATCTACATTTCATGTGATAGAAGGAAACAATGGCAATGTTATAGGCTATGAATTAGCAACCAAACTTGGAGTTATCAAAATTGTCAACAAAATTGGTGACACACACAACGTGGACAAATTGCTTGCTGAATATCCTGATTTGTTTCAAGGCATTGGAAAACACAGGACTTGTCAAGTAAAACTCCATGTGAAAGAAGATGTTACCCCAGTTCAGCAACCACACAGAAGGATACCTTTTCACATGAGAAAGAAAGTTAAAGCCGAATTGGAGAATCTTGAAAAGAAAGATATCAATCATAGAAAAGGTTGTGAAGGCCCAACTCCATGGGTCAGTCCCATTGTGCCTGTTGCAAAGAAAAACAAAAATGAAATTAGAATATGTGTTGACATGAGGATGGCTAACACTGCAATACAAAGAGAACGCCATATCACCCCAACCATTGATGACATTGTAAGTGACTTGAATGGAGCCACAGTATTCAGTAAACTCGATCTGAGAGCTGGATACCATCAGCTTGAACTCAGCCCTGAGAGTAGAAACATCACAACATTCTCTACTCATTCTGGACTTCGACGCTACAAAAGACTAAGCTTTGGTATCAATTCTGCAGCAGAGATATTTCAAAACATCATAACAGAAACCCTCAATGGCCTTCCCGGACAAAAGAATCTTTCAGATGATATCATTGTCTTTGGGAAAACGAAGGTCGAACATGTTGAAAATTTGAAAAACGTTTTCAACAGACTCAGAGATGCAAATTTAACTCTGAACAAAGAAAAATGTGAATTTGGCAAATCAAAACTTGATTTCTTTGGGTACACATTTTCCGCAGATGGAATCAGTCCTGCGCAAGACAAAGTCGACTCTATTTCAACCCTAGAGGCACCAAAGAATCAATCTGAAGCTCGAAGCTTATTAGGAATGCCCAACTACTGTGCAAGATTCATTCCAAACTATGCCACTCTAACAGCTCCCATTAGAGAACTGACTAAGAAAAACGCCAAGTGGAATTGGACGAAGAGAGAAGATAAGGCATTTGACAAATTGAGAGATAAGCTAATCAATGCAAATTCCCTCTCATACTTCGACACGGGAAAGGAAACAGTTCTTGCTGTTGATGCCAGTCCAGTCGGTCTTGCTGGAATTCTAAGCCAAAAGGACAAAAATGGTGAAATAAAAACCATCCAGTTCGCCAGCAAATCTTTGACAGACGTCGAGAAGAGGTACAGTCAAACGGAAAAGGAGGCTCTCGCCATAGTTTGGGCGTGCGAACATTTTCATTTATATCTGAGTGGAAATGAGTTTACCTTAATCACAGATCATCAGCCATTGGTCTGGATATTGAACAATCCAAAGTCCAAACCACCACCAAGAATTGAACGCTGGAACTTAAGACTGCAAAGATATAACTTCAAGGTGGAATACAAACGAGGGAAGAGCAATCCAGCTGACTACTGCTCAAGACATCCTATCAAACAAACAAATGCTGTAGGCATAGATGTAGAAGATCATCTCAATCTCCTGACAATAATGTCTGTCCCAAAAGCTCTAAGTATTGAACAAATTTCATCAGCTACAGGAAAGGATAGAAATATTCAGAGAGTAATACATGCTTTGCAATGCGGACATTTCTGTAAAGATCTAAAACCTTACGAAAGAGTAAAAGAATATCTTTCCTATAATCAAGGCATGGGAATTCTTCTTAAGGGCACAAAAATAGTCATTCCTTCCAGTTTAGAAGAACAAGTAATTGACATAGCACATCAGGGTCATCAGGGTATGGTGAAAACCAAAAGTCTGTTACGTGAGAAAGTTTGGTTCCCAGGAATTGACCAACGTGTGGAGAACAAAATTCGAAATTGTTTAGCGTGTCAAGCTATTACTGACACACCAAGACAGTCAGAACCATTATCCATGACTGAATTGCCCGCCAAACCATGGACGCACATCAGCATTGACTACTTTGGTCCTATGCCTTCTGGCAAATATCTCCTTGCCATCATGGATGATCATTCTCGATTCCCAATCGTCAAAATGAGTAACTCAACTTCATCACATGCTACAATACCCATTATGGATGACATATTTTCCACATTTGGGACCCCAGAGGTGGTCAAAACAGACAATGGCGCACCTTTCAACTCTAACGAGTTCAAACAATTCTCACAATATCTAGGTTTCAACCACAGAAGAGTCACCCCCAGACACCCGCAAGCCAACGGAGAGATTGAAAGATTCATGAGAAATCTGGGGAAGGTAGTAAAAACCTGCCACATTGAACAAAGAGGTTTTCAACAAGAACTCCAAAAGTTTCTTCGTTCGTACAGAGCAACACCCCACACTAGTACAGGTATTGCTCCTGCTCGAGCACTCTTCAAACGAGACTTCCGCATTGGTTTGCCTGAAGCTCACATTTCATCACCAGCTAAAGACAGCGATATTCACATGAAAGACAAGCTCTCAAAGCAAAAGATGAAGCATTACGCCGACACAAAACGTCGAGCAACCAAATCAACCCTGTCTGTTGGTGACAATGTGCTTGTCCGACAACAATACAGAAATAAGTCAAGCCCTCCTTACGACCCACGGCCGTATACAATTACTGATACAAAAGGGTCCATGATCACAGCTACAAGAGGATCTCGTAGAATTGTTCGAAACTCCTCACATTTCAAGCACTGCCCAACACCACCTAATGAACGTACCGTCAACGCTGAAGAGGAGGAAATGGTTGACACAAGTGACCAGATACCATCTGACATCAACCATCGTTACTCATCCACTCCAGATAGGCACAACCAACTGCCTTCTGACATCGACCATCATTTAAACTCATCCACCCCAGATGAACGTTCCAACAACAGTACTGCCACTGCCAGTGAAATACCACCCGGACCCAGACGCACTATCAGGAAGCCTTCACGCTACAATGATTTCGTGTAGTCGTGGATTATTGTAGAAATTTTATTAAATTAGGGACCAAAGGGCAAAAGAGTCATAATTGTCAAGAACAGATTTAATTCATAAATGTTTCCACTGACTAAATTTTTGTGAGAGAGCAGTGAGTAATTTTTACAAACGTAATTATTGTGCGAGCCAGCATAACTTGGTCTCGTAAACAATTTGTTTTGAACAGTTTTTTTTTATAATAGATAGACAGAAGGTGTGGGGAAGGATAGACGGACAGCGTAGGTGTGCATGACTGAGCACTTGTTATATCTCGTGTTTTGAACTAGGTTTAGTAGAGAGGGAAGGGGTGAGTAGGAATTAAATGTTATTGAGACGTCTGTTGACGTACAGAAAATCCGTGATCCAGAGTAAAAGCTCGGGGTTTTGAACATGTTAAGAATTTATTGCTATAAAATTACATTTTATTGTCTTGAGTGATTCGACCTTTGATGTCGACCCAAGGTCGTTGCGTAGGGCTGTTACTTAAAATAACTCAGTTCGGCAGCTGAGCTAGAAGTGGTTGCACCAATCACAATCCAGGAATTAGACGGTAAGCTGCAGATGCAGTCCAGTATTTAAGGCCATACAGAACTTAGTTCTGGGCCACATGTAGACAATCCATTTACGAGGTGGACGGCGAGCTCTCAGCCAGATGAGAAGTCATAGAGACGCAGCGATTGAGCTGATATGTACAGTGATGGAGCATTGTCAGAAATCTACGCTCCTGAGCCCAAGCCTACTTGTTTGAGCATTAAACCCACAGCACTAATATCAACAGCCCTCACATTGTGAGGGCCGAATGGTGAGCTAAAGATTTTAATTCCATCCTGAATTTACAGCCACCTACACATGTAGACTGTTGACCAGTACTGCCAGACCACATGCATTTCCCGCGACCACGTGTGAACTACACCAGAGCGCGCCTGGCAGAGACGCTATATAAATATGTTTTAGTATGAAGAGAGATAGAACTTTAAACCTTACAGGCTGAGGATCCGTCGCCCTCGGGCGCGGATTCTTTTGAATGTAAATTTATTGTGACTTAGATAACTTCATATTACATTGCCTTAAGTACTTCATAGTTGCTCCTCAGCTTAGCTGAGCATTTTCAGTTGCTATTGTATTCGTTATCTATTGTATATTTTATCTTTGAATTTGTTAGATATATAAACTTTATAGTCTGTTACTCAAATTGATTTATTTAGTTTTTAGAGTGAAAGTTGTTTAATTGTTGTTTTTTTTTTGTGCTCGTGTGATTGGGAAGCGGACCTCTCGATCTATATTCCCCAAAATCCCGATCCGCGACACTGGAGGGGACACTACACGACATTGTTTAATTTATAGTTTATTTAGATTAGATTATAATATCGTTTTTCTCTTTGATTAACTTTTGTTTCTTTTCAGTTTCAGTGCTCACGTGGTCTGCACGTTGAGCTACTTTAATTACTTCATTGTATTTAGTTTTGTATACTGCTTTCTTTGATTATTTGTTCCACATATTTCCGGCTCTCCCATTGACCCGAGGATCGGGGCCAAGGAGACTTCAACATAACTGAACGAAGAAAGACAAACGTACTGACTGTGGTGTACGCAAGGGCTAAAGGAATCTCCACCAGTTCCTTGAGTTAAGTGATTCCATCCTTAATATTGTCTGCGTTAAGGAGTTGAGTGTTTCTCCTTCTGTTTTACAGGCTGATTTTACTTTTTCTCTGTGTTTAGGAACTCACGGGCGGTGGCGAGGGCGTTCTTACGTTTGCGGGTCCCCCCTGCCAAAGTGGTGGCTTGGTCGCAGACTCTGCCGTCTCGACGACAGATTGTGCGGTCTCGCAACACCAGTGGTTATTGAAACTGTGGGAAGTCGCATTCGCGAGAACGGACTTTGATAGGGATCTGTACACTTTGTTTAGATTGTAGCGTTTCCATCTTCCTCGTTGTTTTAGGAAGACGTCTCTCTTGTCCTCTTCTTAATCCTATCTGTAAATATGTTCAGACTGTAGAGTTTGTTATTGTCCGTCTTTTCTTGTTGGTCTGGCGTCTAGTTTCCTGTTGTTTTTTTTATTACACCTTACGTACATTATAATTATACATTCCTTTGTTTCTTATTTTACCTAAGTAACTCATGTGTCTACATTGACACATTGAGTAATTTGATCTCGTTATTGAGAGTAACGATTTTATTGAATTGTTGGAACCCGTGCAGTTAGCACACTGCCAGTTCTATGGAGCTTATTAAGCGTCATGTATAACCGATCTCGTCTTTATATTGACGAGCTCCCGAGAGAGCAGTATTAGACTGTTTAGGGAGGTGATTTTTTTTTTGTGTAGTGATGAGTAGTGAGTATTGATTTTATTGTCGGCTAGTGCCGCCGCCCGAAGAGCAATGAATTTGTCTCATGGGAAGAGTCTGTATCAGTATCGAAGTGATGTCGATATAAGAGCTATGTGAATTATATATATTGAGTATACTTTTTTTTAGTCGTCTGCGTATGACGTCGACCCGAGGAGAGCAATAATGAGATTGCCTCATGGGATGGATGATATTGGTATTTTTCGATTATTTGAGAGATGTTGGCAGTGCTAACGTAGTACACTGCGTAATCGCGTATTCGCGTGTTATTGTTGAACCTTCTTACAGGCATTGTAAGCCCCACAGGGCAGTGTAAGACCGACGGGCAGTGTAAGACCGACTGGTTATGTAAGGAAGGGAGTATTCGCGTTTTGAGATATTTTGCAGTGGTAACAGAGGACACTGCGTGTTCGCCTTTTTGAGAGTTTTTTGCAGTGGTAACAGAGGACACTGCGTGGTCGCGTTTTAAGAAGTTGTGAAGAAGAGTTGGAGTTGTTTTTTTTATACAACCGATTATGACTGGTTTTCCGCGTTTCGTGGACCATCTAACGTAATACTAGATATGACAAGTAAGAATACTGATTATGATTGTAACTCTCCATGCGGTCAGTGGATGAGTTATCTAAGAACATACCCGATATGGATATTGAATTGAACCGATTATGACTATATACCGAGATGACTGTGACACTTGACGTGTGCATGGCTTGCGTACGGAAACGTCGCATTAAATTAACTGCTATCGCCTGGTGGCACGTCATCTATCCCGGATTGGATATAATTAGATATAGATTAAAGTATAATGTTATTTAATTGAGATTTAGATTATTGTTGAATGCGAGAAGCGCTATATAATTCTTAAATCAAGACGAGCGCTACGCAGATTTTGAAAGAGTACGTCAGACTAATTATCTTGTCGACGTTTGTTATTTCAGCTTCACTATGGCGAAATTTATAATTGATAAACCAGAATCTGTTGCTATTTTATATAGAGTCTGTTAAACATTGAGGTTGAGCATTTTTCACCTTTTTCGGAGACCGTGGACGGTTTCACATTATATTGTCCTACCAATTATGGACATTCTTTCTCAAAATTTCCATGTGATTCCTTTTTCCACGAGCGTCCATCCTGACCATGACCTGAGTTTCAGACAACATTGACGCCTTTGTCTGCGGGTCAATGAGATGAGAAAATGGCAAACCGAGCGACCAGACCTACTGCTGCCAGGATACCAGTACTTTAATTAACTATTGTTCGTTCATGTTCTATGAATGTATTAATTACGCTCAGTGAAGCGATGAGCTAGTTGCTCAATATTTCAGTCTTTACAGTATGTCTGTGTGAGAGAAGTTTATCACTTTAATTCTTAAGTGCTACAAGAATTATATATTATCACAGAACGTCGCATATAAACATACATATGCTATTGTCCATCGATAATGCACGTTCTTAGAATTTATTTTTTTTGACTTTCAGTAACGATATATTTTATACTATATAGCCCTTTCCAAAGTACTATTACATAGCAACGTTAGTAGACAGTTATGTCGTTCAAACCCTAAGTTTTCACTGGGGTGGGGGATGTGTCAAGAACAGATTTAATTCATAAATGTTTCCACTGACTAAATTTTTGTGAGAGAGCAGTGAGTAATTTTTACAAACGTAATTATTGTGCGAGCCAGCATAACTTGGTCTCGTAAACAATTTGTTTTGAACAGTTTTTTTTTATAATAGATAGACAGAAGGTGTGGGGAAGGATAGACGGACAGCGTAGGTGTGCATGACTGAGCACTTGTTATATCTCGTGTTTTGAACTAGGTTTAGTAGAGAGGGAAGGGATGAGTAGGAATTAAATGTTATTGAGACGTCTGTTGACGTACAGAAAATCCGTGATCCAGAGTAAAAGCTCGGGGTTTTGAACATGTTAAGAATTTATTGCTATAAAATTACATTTTATTGTCTTGAGTGATTCGACCTTTGATGTCGACCCAAGGTCGTTGCGTAGGGCTGTTACTTAAAATAACTCAGTTCGGCAGCTGAGCTAGAAGTGGTTGCACCAATCACAATCCAGGAATTAGACGGTAAGCTGCAGATGCAGTCCAGTATTTAAGGCCATACAGAACTTAGTTCTGGGCCACATGTAGACAATCCATTTACGAGGTGGACGGCGAGCTCTCAGCCAGATGAGAAGTCATAGAGACGCAGCGATTGAGCTGATATGTACAGTGATGGAGCATTGTCAGAAATCTACGCTCCTGAGCCCAAGCCTACTTTTTTGAGCATTAAACCCACAGCACTAATATCAACAGCCCTCACATTGTGAGGGCCGAATGGTGAGCTAAAGATTTTAATTCCATCCTGAATTTACAGCCACCTACACATGTAGACTGTTGACCAGTACTGCCAGACCACATGCATTTCCCGCGACCACGTGTGAACTACACCAGAGCGCGCCTGGCAGAGACGCTATATAAATATGTTTTAGTATGAAGAGAGATAGAACTTTAAACCTTACAGGCTGAGGATCCGTCGCCCTCGGGCGCGGATTCTTTTGAATGTAAATTTATTGTGACTTAGATAACTTCATATTACATTGCCTTAAGTACTTCATAGTTGCTCCTCAGCTTAGCTGAGCATTTTCAGTTGCTATTGTATTCGTTATCTATTGTATATTTTATCTTTGAATTTGTTAGATATATAAACTTTACAGTCTGTTACTCAAATTGATTTATTTAGTTTTTAGAGTGAAAGTTGTTTAATTGTTGTTTTTTTTTGTGCTCGTGTGATTGGGAAGCGGACCTCTCGATCTATATTCCCCAAAATCCCGATCCGCGACAATAATAACACTCTCCTTTGGGTTCGGTACATTTAGTACCATAGTATTTAAATAATTTGTGTTTGAGATTAGTGAGATTTCCTTGGGAGGCCCAGAAAAGATTCCTTATTTTCAACATCAGAAGAAAAGTTATTAATGTGAATTACCGATACAAGTGGATTATCAGCACAGAATAATTTTCTGACTCTTTATTTTACTATTCTTTCAACTGACACATACTTTAATGTTAAGGAAGAAGAGGACAAGATCTAAAACATTAAAATTTAACCTAAGCTACTCTGTACTAAAAAAAAAAAAAACATTAGAGGAGTGATGTAATGTTTGAAGCATGCCATTGTATAATTATTGTAATTGTTATTCTTTATTAGTCAAAGGGACACCACTATGATATTACCATACCAACTATAATTGGAGAGTTATGAAACTTGAGGAAAGAGAAAGAAAATAAACATGGCTGCCATCAGACCACAAATCTAAACTGTGTCTTTCAATCAATCTTAATCATAACAATCCTACTGATTTTGAATGATAAATGAAACTGTATGTGGCAGGCTATAGATTTCAACCATCACTTTGTAAAATATAACCCAGACTGATGATGATGGAGTTTGGCTCATTCGATTTAGAAAATGAAAGTTTTGAGGTTATGGCCTGTCTGTAGACAGTGTTAGACTACTCAAGGCTACTGTCTGCGCCCACTGTAGGGCTGTAACTACTGCAAGTGTAAGCTGATACTAACAGGATGCAATGTACAAATTGTTAAGATTTAGAGTTGGTTGTGCATTTTATTTTTATTGGAGATATGAGTGTGTCATATTAAAATGATTTCTGGGGAGGAGCTTTTGGCTTTGAGTTTGAAATCAACCAGTTTTGTGTCTTGTTGAATGGAGTAATTCTCTGTAAAAGCTTCCTATTACATGTACTATGAAGTTAACAGCGAGGCACCTGAAATATTCCCTGCAATTCATGTAATCACACTCTGTGCTATGGAAGCTCTCTATGCATTCTCCTATTAAAAATATCGTCATCAACTTCAGATGTTGTTTCTGATCCACAGTTTGAGGCAGAGGACAGAATGAAATGTTTGATTAAAAGCATATTTGTTCACTGATTTACATGTTCATGTATAATTGTGGTTTTGTGATTAAGTAGCAAAGTTAATTTATAGATTAAAATCAATATGTACTTAATATTAGATGTGCAACAGGGATGACCCAATTTTAGAGATAGTTTAAAAAAGAATCATTTTTTGTTCTTGGCTGCAGGATTAAAAATACCTTATAATTTTAGTAATACATGTAGTAGCAATGAGGTGTGTACAACGTCAGTCAGGTGCTTGTGTAGTTGGTCTCCAGACAACACATACATGTACATGACCTTGGTTTTCTGTTAAGTGTGTTACTGTTTGGAACTAGTGTAGAACATCAGTTGATACAATTTTAAAGAACATTTTCATAGCTCCATATCTAAAGTTTATCAGCCAGAATGTTTTATATCCAAAATCCATGGTAAAAGATCATTGATAATAATGATAGCCAGCAGACAATCCATGAGAGTGGTACACAGTGCCTGTCCTTCATAAATTAATGAGAAAAATTCATACCACATTCATGATCATATGGGATTATTGTAAATTATCTGAAATGTCATTTTGGCTACAGATTTCAAACTAGTTTTTCCATTCTGGCTGTTCAGCTGTGATTTCTTTCTCTCGTGTAATAACCTATTTCTTTCAATATTGTTTTTAACCGGTCACTAATGCAGAGTGCAAATGCCCGGGTGGGAAGCAACCAGCCTGCTGCAAGCATGTCTTTGTTTTACTGGTAGCCTTATAAGACTACAGCAGGCTGCAGCTATACAAAGCCCCTACTGAAAAGCTGCAACAGTGGCCTCAGCCCAAACCCACCGCTGTGCCGATAATGAAAGTGAAAGACGTGTACACAGAATCTGAGCCATCGTTTGACTGTGCTGTGAACACCATGGACTGTATGGGAAGTCGTCTCCATCCCTTGCAATAGACGAAATATTTTACAGCAGCACATCACCACTCCCAGTCCCAGCCGAAGATGAAGGGGCTATTGCAGGCAGCACAGTTGAGTCCCTGTCCCTGGATGCTATCCTGTATTACCAGAAACACATTAAAATGAGTCTCGCTGAAATACAGGCCCTTGAATTTTCAACAATGCCTCCCAGTGGCATACCGAAAGGCTGAAAAGGTTGACAGCATTGACTTTACATCGTGTGGTCTACAGGCAAGGGGACTTTTTGAAGTTGGCACAGGAGGTTTCAAAACCAGGATGAGACTTAAGTGGCAATAAGCCTATTCAGTTTGGGCGCTTAAATGAGCCCTTCATTAAGAATGTTTTGCGGTTCAAGTTCAGGAACCATACATTTAGGAGCACGGGTCTCATTGTCAGTCAGACACATCCGTATATTTGCTGCCTCTCCTGATGGCTATCTCCATAATGATGATACCCCATGATTGTAGAGATCAAATGTGTTTACAATAAAAATCTTGATGTTGATTTAAGGAAGCTGTGTAAGGAGAGGAAAGATTTTCGTCTGTCATACATTGCAGACTCTGATGTTTTCAAACTCAAGAAATACCATAGATATTATTTACAAATTCAGGGTCAGCTTTTTGTGCTAATGTGTCAAAATGTTTGTTTGTTTTGATGCATCATCAGCTGAAGCCTTTGCACATGGAAATAGCAGTGTTTGATTATGAGGGCTGGAAACCAATCCTTGAGAAGCTGAAGCAATTTTATTTCAATTATTTCCTTCCACAGTTTGTTTGAAGAAGGAAAGAATTGGTGTCTGACTGTCGATGAGACCAGCATTATTATATAAATTAAAACTACCAGTTCAACTGTGTTTGTTTTTTTCTCACCTTAATTAAATGTCAGTTCTCATCTTCAACTGATTACTTGGATTGAGTTAAGTATATTGTATGATAAAATTGATATGATTTCTAATCTATGAACATGATTGCTTTGGAGAATGTGGTATAATTATATGAATATGCCTCTTAATGCATTATTGATTGGGTGATTTGAGTGCATTCTGGGAAAATGTGTCCTCTTGATATCTGTAATGATTTAGAAGGTATTGTCTGGTGGCCACAGAAATAATATGACATGAACATGAATATGAAATGAACAAAATTGTTTATTTTGCAGCAATGACTAATTCAGCTGAAAAATGAACAGGGAATAGTAAGAAATAATAAATTATAATATCAATGGTCATACATTCAGAATAGAAAGAGAAAGCATACATGTGTAAATATATGAAAATAATTTGCTCATACAGTTCGAAAGTTCCCTTGAGTCAGAAATTTGATTTTGATATTTTAGTTTGCCAAGTTTACTTGTTTAAATTGTAATTTTATTTATTCTTTCTTAAAAACTGACTTGTATTCATTCCGTAACTCATTTTTTTCTCATTTTGCCCATTTATGTTTCACCCTATTTTTTTTTTTTACACACTGTAACATATTACATTTGAGGGTAGCAGAATTTATATGACTTGAACACTGCTGTACCAGTGTTGTGTTAATATCATACAGAGCAATGGTTGTTGAAATTCAACAAAGAAAGCACAAGATTTGTGCTGAGGGCCTTACACTTTACAGCATTTTGAAGACATAATAAATAATGATGAAAGATCTGAGTCTTCCAAAGCTACTCTGTGGGACTGAATCAAGGGTTCCCCTGAAAAAATGGTTAGGAAAGCACAAATGAAATGAATTTTATTGATGGATTTTAGGGAGGTTGGAATAATGCCATTTAGAATTTGAAATTTTTTGATGCGTCCAATAGCTCTTTCTACATGTACTCTGTGATTATTCTCTGATCTTTCATCAAGCTCAAATTGTTGTTTAATTGACAAAAAGAATGCAGTTTATAATCTTATACCCCTTTTTTCAAACTCTGATTCAAACGCTGTGAATCCTCTGTCAGCTACTGCTAACACCAAATCACCAGCTTCCAGCTTGTCCATTAAACCACATTTCAGAGTTGGTTCCTTGTCACTTACACTGCCATTCCAAAGGTCAGATATAAAATTCACAGCACCACTAGGTGCAGTGCCAAGGAGAGACTTGTAGGTATTATTGTTTTTATAGTTACTCCAGCTTGTTTGCTGAAGTTCAGGTTTTGATGGTTTCTGTACAAAAAATTTTGTACAGTCTGTCACGAGTGGAGTGAGCGAGATTCAAGGATTACGGGGGCATGGAAGTGTAGGATTGACTCACGGGATAGTGAGGCTGCTCACCTATATTGACTTCTGTTAGTTAACGTTAAAGCGTGCATGTTGTGAGTGAAGTTGAGGCGTAGTAGAGGCAAAATCTGAATAGTCAGATCACTGCAAGTTAAGAGGTCCCAGGGGACAGACGTGAGATCAGAGGCAGTCGGGAGATTGTGATGTGTTTTCCAGTGATGACTGGTAGGTGGAACGATGATTGATAATTATGAGGATTGATGTATTATATTCGCCTATGACCATGATGTAAATAAGTATATGTGAGGAATGTGGAAGTCATTGATTACTGTGTATAGAAATGTGCGCCATGAGCGATAGATGTAAGTTAGGTTCATGGATTCGTAGCGAGAGTGAGTGCTGTGTGGTACGGTGGAGGTGTGTTACCGTAAGATGTGTGGTGAGTGAAAGGTGGACTATTGTGTGTACGCTTCATGGTTTGTAATGAGGGGTGAAGTGGTTAGAAATGGTATGGTATTATACCAATGTAATGTTCTTCTTGTAGGTGCCGGGGTCGGGCAGAGACGCCACCCGCGGTAAGCGAACTAGCACAGGGGATAGGCCAGCATAGGGCCGAAGGCTACGCATAGGCCAGTGGAGTGAAGCTGTCGAGCAGGACAGGAGGGGCGCATGAGTCGTGGCAGTCTGGCCACAGACAGGGATGTGTATATAATTGTTAATGTGCTCTTAAGATGTACTACATGTGATAGTGATATACGACTGTGCTATTGTGATATTAATGTGAATTGAACTATTAACGTGCTATTGCCATGTTGAGGAGCTCTTGGAATGCTCAGGTGTTATTGCCATAGGAATGTGTTATTAAGACATTGAGTGGAGAGGCTGAAGCCGAAGTGTATTTAAAAGTAACTACCGGGTTGTGGACCCGAGGAAGAGTGCTTGAGGGAAAGAAGGCCGTTGGACGGCAGTTGATTAGAGTAATATAATGTATGTAATTGCACTGTTATCTTTATCTTTATGTTTAATAAATGTGTGAGTCTGATGGGTTGTTCTGTTAAGTGTTATACGTGTTCGTTCGTGATTGTTGTCCTGTTATAATTATTACATCTCCCAGTCTGGGATTTGTGACACAGTCGATGATAACTCGACAAGATGGATAAAACATTTTAAAATGCAGGGGCATGAAAGACTGTATGGTGTGCTTTGAAGGCCAGATGGAGACTGCTTTGCCTTTGTGATAAATTGCATCAATGCAGTCATTCAATTTATTTCAGATTGTGGTTATACTAACATCAAATAACAGAGCAAGCATACTTTCACTCAAACCTTGTCTCAGTCTTAAAAAGGTCATGAAGAAAACATTCATTGGTGTGAGTGCAGCATTTTTCCTATTAGATAAGACAGTTTGTAAAGTGAAAAAAGAAAACATGGTTTGAACACTGGTAGATGAAGTGAAACCGGTGACTCGCTTCATTTGTTCTGGTGGCAGAGTCTCAAGTCAAAGGTGAAACGCATGGGCTGTTCTACTTTTTGTTCCAACATGCCATTGGCATTTTCAAGCCGAGTGCACCTGACCTGTAGCTCCTCTTGTTCTGAATAATAGATTATCAATATCATGATATGTGAGATCCTGTGTAGTAAATATGGGTTCAGAAGTTCGCTTTCTCTTTTCACCATCTTGGGGCTTGTGGCTGAAACGGCAGGAAACTGCTGTCTTTTTCAAGAGGCACATGACAATGTCTGAAATGAAAGATGATTGTAAATTCAGGTTTTGTTTTCTACTTTCTTGTTTATTCTGATTCATGTAGTTTTGAGAAAGGTACAAATATAATGTTGTATTGAGGCAAAGGCCTAACATGACCACTAAAAGGGCTTTTATTTTAGTTATGACTTGAGTGTTTTCTCCGTCTGATGAAAGATCTAATGCAATGGCATGAATATTGATGTCTTTCTTTACTTGAAAAATAATCCAGATCTGCCAATTAAATGAAATAATTGAAATCCAGATATCAGTTTAGCAGGCTGCTTGAGAGCAACAAGACAAAAACAATGTAACCTTACTTTGTTAGATAGATGCACTTCTCTGTGTATAACAAGATGTTTTTACTGCACTGTAAAGTGTTTGGGTAATATTGTTCGATTAATTTCTGTGAGACAATTTATTGCTCTGTAAACTTTTATCATGACCACTATCGGTACCACTAAAACCAAACTGAGCCAGTCAATCAATCACATCATTATAATGAAGTATTTTGTAAACCATGTCATGTTGGCTATGTGTGTGCTTGTTAAATCATAATTTATGCCTGTAATGAATACTTGAAACAGAAAATTAAATTTTCATTTGATACTTTGCCTCTAATCTTGTGCCTTAGCAGTTTTTTCAATGGTGTTTTTTTTTTCTTTTTTTTTTGGTTGTGATTATGCTTAAGAATTGCAAACAAAATTTATTCAATACACTCTAATCCTTAAATGATTAAACTTTAAAAGCTTTGACCACTATATTAATTTCCACCCAACCAACCTTTTTTCCTCAAAGTGGAGTAGAACAAAATACTTGAAGAAAACACAGAAGGAAGTATGGGGGGAGTGCTGGTGAACCCAAATCTTTCCATGAGGTGCGAAGATTTGATCTAGGGACAAGGACATAGGGTACAAATCATGTAGAGATTTGATATTGGCTTGTTCAGCATTGATCTAGGCCTGCTCCCAAATGAAAACCTCGCTTTCTCTTCTTTTGAGTCTGAGTACAGTGATGAGCCTTGTTCTAGATCTAGTCTATAGAGATCTATAACTTCTGTCAAGTACATGTATTAAATCTTCCACCCAGCTTGACTAAGGATGAGAAGACATGTCATTGTATCTGATTAGAGGCAAATTAGCTCCTCTACTACACTGCAGTAGCATCAGTACTAGAAATCTAAATCTGGTATCAGAAAAGACCCGGTAAACTGATCTCCTTCAATGTAGGCTTGATATCAAAGAGCATGGTCTAACTGATTAGAATAGATCATTTAAGCAAGATCCAAAGCACAGCCGTATCTGACTAGAATAATTAATCTAGTAGAGGGTAGGCTTGGATCAGAATGCACAGACGACCACCAGATCTTGAAACTTAGAGTGGCCTAGACTTACGATCGAAGACGAAAATCACAGGCCTAAGCCTCTGAGATCAAAACTAGATCTCGATCTAGATTCTAGCTTGTGTCTCTGTCTCTAGTGATTGTATCACTACTCTTTTTTAATTAGACTATGCCCTCTCCATGGGCTCAATGGGTTTATTAGTCGTAGTAATGGTCACTGATCTCATGTAAACAAACACCACCTTATCAGCGTCAACACAGTCATGTCTGTCAGGCACGGAGGCAGTCGCAGTGTCTCAGTTGACAATTTCACAAAAATAAATTAAATAGTTGTAAAAAACAATATCCCTTACCTTTCTGGGTCTGAAGGGAAATGAAAAAATGCGAGGTCTGGTCTTTAGTGCTTTGAATTCTGGCAGCCAAAAGCAGAGCACCATCTGCAATGCGTGTTCTTTGGATCCGCCATGTTTCCAATTGTTTACCGCCTCTATTTTCGGTTGCTAGCGCATACGTCGATCACGCGTAAAAGCGAAGCTTTCCCCTCTCTCTAAATCTATACTCTCTGCTATAACCATATGACTATAACAGAATGGAGCCAAGATGGAGAATGAAAATGACAGCACGATGAAACAATGCATTTTTTTTTTTTCATAAATTCAAGAACCAAACTAATCAAAATAATAAAAACTTCCGTGCACCCTCCGGGGTATTTGAAATGAACATGTAAAATTGGGTTAGTATAGGTAGAATGCGCATATCCACCATCTTGTCTGACCTGACCCACTTAAGGCGTCGCGAACCAATCGGCGGCGAGTTCACTACTGTAAACAATGACACGTGTGTATACGCACATGGGAGACGTTCGGTCAATTCTTCTACTTCCTTTCTCTTGTTTACACGGATGGTAGGGAATCTGACCAGCTTGGATCCATCCTTTCTACCCCTGTAATAACAATCAACTGCAATGCAACCAGCAGGCATTTTAACCGCTTAGACACATCTCAAAGTTACACTCATCAGCTGATCCACCGGCCATATTGTTTGGCGGAAGTACAAAGCAAAACACTCTGTGACGTCATGCGCATTCTACCAATAGCAGAATGGAGCCAAGATGGAGAATGAAAATGACAGCACGATGAAACAATGCATTTTTTTTTTTTATAAATTCTAGAACCAAACTAATCAAAATAATAAAAAACTTCAGTGCACCCTCCGCGGTATTTGAAATGAACATGTAAAATTGGGTTAGTATAGGTGGTCTAATAAAAAAAGCCTTTTGCGTTCAAAGGTGGAAATTTTGTGAAAAATATAATAGACTAGATGACGTATCGGGCATTGCCCGGAATAAACATGTGCTCTCTCTCTCTCCCACAGTCTTGCTTCAGAACTCAATGCGCGCCAGAACACTACCCACCAAACTGAACGCTTGATAATTATGTTACTTTTTATGACATGCACGATACCTTAACAGAATTGAGCCAAGATGGAGAATGAAAATTAGAACTGGTGACAGCACGATGAAACAATGCATTTTCGATAAATTCAAAAATCAAAACAAATCAAAATAATAAAAACTTCCGTGCACCCTACACGGCATTTGAAATGTGCATGCAAAATCTGGTTACTGTAGGTGGCCTAATGGAAAAGCCTTTTGCGTTCAAAGGTGGAGAATTTGTGAAATATATAATTAAATTAGATTTATAACGTTCATATATTATAATATAGTTTAAGTAAAGGCCGCACGGGAAAAAAGCCCCCCAAACTACCGAAAGCTGACTCCGGAAAACACAGAAACCTTTTTTTTTTTTTTTTGAACAAACACTGGCAGGTAAAGCTAGGAATGTTGGGGGTAATTTGGTCTGGCTTGGTCCTTAGACTTAGTGTGGAAAAAGTACGGCTCAACTACATGTACATGGAAAATTATTGTCGCTGAGCACAATCTGAAGATAATATACCCACAATAAAATTATATTTTCCCTTGGAAAACTATATTTTCTTTAAAAAAAATAATTAATTAAAGTAAAGTGTAAAACGCGCATGGGCTTGTGCAAGTAAAGGGCAGATTAAAATTATGATGGGCCAGAGTCATTAAATTAGGCACCACGAAGAAATTGATGATAAATTATCCAATTTTTTTTTAATTATAAAAAACGGTTTAGGTAACGATAAACCGCAGAAAATAAACTATAGTCTCGACGACGGTTCTTTGCCCACTTCATTTGTCCCCCCCCCCCTCTTTCTTTCTTTCTCTCTATGCCTCTCTTCCTCGGACACTTTTTTTTGCTGTTGTTGGCATTATCACTATTGATGAGCAACAGGAAAAATTGTGTTAAAACCCCATGCAGGTAAATAATTTTGACATTTAAAAGTTGCCGGACATGACTGTACAGTAACAATAATTATGGCTGACAATAATACAAACCAAGACTCCGCCCAAAATCTCTAGTGGACGCAGTTTGAACAAAGCAGAATACAATACAGTCATCTTTACAGGTCTTCAGTTTTTCCACGACACTATGGAGCAATGTCAGTTACTGTAACCAAAAAGACACCAGATCTAGTGTCTTTGCTGTAATCACCGACAACATACATATGGGTGCCTGCGCAAAGACCGTATCGCTAGTTTTGATAATTTTACAGGACAGCGATTTGAAAGTTTGACATGAAGTATCAAATGTCTGTTACAACCCTTTAAATCCTTCATCAATAATTAGGTCAATTATGTCAAATGGTAGTACTAACCAAGGCGAAACAGAATATGCCAAAAAAAAAAAAGTCGAAAATTTTCCAATTACGGTGTTTGTGCAGGGACCCACGATACTTTGGGCAGAAACCAGCGAATTCTCTACTTTTACGATAATGGGCATGGATCTAGCCTTCTTTAACGGCATGCAAACTTCACGTTGACATTACGAGATAGACTGTAGCAGGTGAAAAAGATCAAATTGATTGTTGTGATAGTAAAGAAATTGAATGGGAGGAGCGAGAAGACCGCGGTGGCCAGAAGGCCACAGTAACGACAGCGAACCTCAAGCCTGGAGAGAGGAGGTGATAAGAGAAAAAAGGCTGAGAAAATACGCAGCGATAGAGAGAGTGGTGGAGAGAGTGAGCGGGAGAGCGGGGGGAAAAATGAAGAACACACGAGTGAAAACACTGAACAAAAACATTGACTGGTTTGAGCAGGCAGGCGAGACGTAGACTAGTCTACTCGTCTTTGTGGTGTCTCTTGATTAACGGACTTGGCCTGTTCACGGACTTTGCCTCTCGGACCTAGCGGACTTTGTCGTCTTTCCTCTCTCTCTCTTTCTCCCTCTCTCTCTCTTTCTCTCTCTCTCTCTCTCCCTTTATCTGTCTCTCTACAAGACACTGTCTATGAAGATTGTCTCCCTTAATTGTCGGGGCCTTCATAGGCAATTAAAACGCAGACTTTTATTTAAAACATTTTATCAATACGATATAGTATGTTTACAAGAAACGTATGTTACTGAAGCGAAAGCTACTGAATGGATGAGAGAATGGACGGGTGAATTCTTCTTCTATCCAAGTACTAGTAGGAGTAAAGGCCAGATCATTCTAGTGAATAGAACATTTATTATTGATAAATTAAAATTTCTGCCTTTTGATACACGATGTATTGGAATTGAATTTGATAGGCATAATAAATTATACACGGTATTAAATTGTTACGGTCCAGCACAGCCGCAGGAGCGTGAGGGCTTTATAGAGCACCTAAGTAATATTGTCAGTGAGATAGGCCAGAGCAGTGTTATAATATGTGGAGATTTTAATATGATTTTAAACAACGATTTAGATATAATTTCGGGCGCACCACACGGAAAGAAAGAAGTGGAATTATTCTCAAATTTTGTGGAAATGTGGGATTTATATGATTGTTGGAGAGGTTTAAATAAAGAAACAAAAGAATTCACATGGTGTAGGAAAGAACCCTTTGTGGCTAGAAGACTAGATTACATTTTTTGCGATAAAGAATTAGTATCATGTATAACCAATGTGGAAATTAAACATTTTCCGTCCACAGACCATCGTGCCGTTATCGTAGAAATTTTAGAACATAACTTCCCGAGAGGCCCCTCCAGGTGGCAATTCAACGCATCATACATTAATAATGTCGATTTTATAAACCATATGAATGCATTTATATCCAGTTTCATAGCAGATGAGGAAAAGAACGATCTGGATCACAGAACAATATGGGAACTGCTGAAAGCAGCAATTCAGACAGAATGTATGCAATACAGTAAGAGCAATCCTATAAAAAATCACAGAAGAGATAAACTGGAAGCAGAGGTAAATGCCATCTCCAAGCTTATTGCTCAGTTCCCGGGTGAAAGAAAACTGCAAGAGAAATACGAAAATATGAAAAAACAATTAGAAATTGAACTATTAGCAAAAACGAAAGGAGCAATAATTAGATCCAGAGTGAAATGGACCGAAGAGGGAGAAAAAAACACCAAATTCTTTTTAAACCTGGAAAAGGCCAGGGGAATATGTAATACAATAAAACAAGTTAAAAATGGGGATGGTGAAATAACAAGGGAACCGTTAAATATTCTTCGGGAAGCACAAAAATATTATGAAAATCTCTACACTAAAGAAGCATCGGTGACGGCGGTGGGCGATAAATTAGACAATTTCCTAGATGGTTTAGTGTATGACAGATTAGCTGAGGAAGACAAGGAAATGTGTGATCAGAACATTAGCGTGGAGGAAATGGGAAAAGCATTGAAAGGACTTAATAATGACTCAGCTCCCGGATCCGATGGGCTTACGGCTTGCTTTTATAAGGTGTTTTGGCGGCTCTTAAAAAAACCCTTATATGATAGTTATATAGAATCGATAAAGCAGGGAGAATTGTCACTTAGTCAGAGACGCGGTATAATCACTATGATACACAAAGGCAACAACAGCAATAGGGAAGATCTAAACAATTGGCGACCAATAACACTAACAAATGTTGACTATAAAATCTTTACAAAGGTTTTGGCTTTGAGGTTGCAAAAAGTTATAAAAAGTATCGTACATGGAAATCAAAGTGGATTTGTTAAAGAGAGAACAATTACGTCACATATTAGAATAATAGATGACGTCATAAATTACGTAAATAAAGAGGACATGGGAGGTTTGATTGTATCATTGGACTACCAAAAAGCCTTCGATACGGTGGATATATGGCCTTTAGCGTCTTTACAGACGGTCTTAGCAGCTAGAATATTCACTTTCACTTTGACTGACAGCTTCTCTCGTGGCTTATTCTACCAATGTTTGACCCGAGAGTGCGATGGCAGTGATTGCAGGTCAGTCTTTTGGGTTCACTTTGGCGAGTGTTTTCATTCCGCCTCTGTCGTTTTGTCAGGTATGTTTCTTTTGCCTTGAAGTCTATTGCGAGCGTGCCACTGCGCAATTTTTGTCTCCATCTGCTTCGATCATTTGCAAGGTTCTCCCATTCATTGGGGTCGATGTTGAATGCTTTCATCGTGACCTTGCAAGTGTCTTTGAATCGCAGATGTGGCCTACCTCTGGGTCGGTTGCCAGTAGCAAGTTCCCCGTAGAGAATTTGTCTGGGGATGCGATCATTTTCCATACGGTGGAGATGTCCAAGCCACCGCAGTCTTTTTTTGCCTAGGAGAGCCTGAGTTGATGGAATGTTGGCTCGGCTCAGAACTTCGATATTTGAGATCCTGTCTTGCCACTTGATCTTGAGAATTTTGCGTAGGCAGCGCAGGTGGAAGGAGTTGAGGGATCTTTCATGTTTGGAGTAGGTGGTCCATGTCTCTGAGCCATACAGCAGGGTGCTTAGGACGCAAGTTTGGTACACGAGTACCTTTGTTTTGATGGTCAGCTTGCTATTGTTCCACACCCTTTTTGAGAGTTTGCCAAAAGCTGTGGCCGCCTTTCCTATTCTGGCATTTATTTCAGTTGTTATGTCTGTGCTACCACTGATGGTTGAGCCTAGGTAGCAGAATTTTCCCACTTGCTCCAGAGGAGAGCCATTCAGCATGATTGGGTTGGAGTTTCTCAAGCCTTGTGTCAAAACTACAGTTTTTGAGACACTGATCTTTAGCATGAATTTGTCACAGGCTTTGGCAAGGCTATTGATGAGAGCCTGGAGCGTGGTTTCATCGTGGGCCACGATTGCAGCATCATCTGCGAAGAGGAGCTCTTGTAACATAATATGCTCTGTACGAGATTTTGCTTTTAGTCTGGCAACATTAAAAATGGAGCCGTCCACTCTGGTGTTAATAAGTACTCCACCTGAACATTGACCAAAGGCATTCTTGAGTAGGGCTGCAAAATATATACCAAATAAGGTAGGAGCAAGAACACATCCCTGCTTCACACCGCTGTTTACAGCAAATGAATTGGATGTGCAGCCCTCAAAGTTGACACATGCCCTCATGTCAGTGTGGAAGGATGCAATAAGTTTTAGCAATGTTGGTGGACAGCCTATGGATTTAAGGACTGCATACAGGCCAGATCGGCTTACGGTGTCGAAAGCCTTTGTTAGGTCCACAAAGCATGTTATAAGCGGCCTGTTTTGTTCTTTACATTTTTCTTGGATTTGCCGAAGTGCAAATATCATGTCAATAGTTGATCGTTTGCTTCGAAAGCCACATTGTGTTTCTGGTAAGACTTTTTCCGCCAGTTGTTGAAGGCGGCAGAGGATGACGCGAGCAAAAGCCTTTCCAGTAATGCTGAGGAGGGATATGCCTCGATAGTTGTTGCAGTCGCCTTTGTCTCCTTTGTTCTTGTAAAGTGTGACAATTTTGGCGTCTCTCATATCATGTGGTATCACGCCTTCTTTCCAACACTGCAGTAACAGATTATACAGGTGTGGTAATAGTGGGCCTTTTAGGTCTTTTAATACCTCTGCAGGAATGTTGTCACTTCCTGTGGCTTTTCCAGCAGACAGGTGGTCGATTGCATTGGAAAGCTCGACTAAGGAAGGTTCAGCGTCAAGTTCGGCCATTATTGGCAGTTTTTGGAGGTGTTCGTCAAAATCTGGTGGAATATTTTTCTCAGTTGAATACAACAGAGAGTAATGCTCTACCCACCTATTCAGTTGTTCATTTTTATCTGTGATGGGTTCACCATTTACAGACTTAAGTGGGGCGCTTTTGGTGATGATTGGCCCAAGGGCTACTTTCATCTGACTAAAGGCGGTTTTCATATCTCCCTTTTCATTTGCCTCTTGTATGCTGTTACACAAGTCTGTCCAGTATTTGTTGGCGCAACGTCTTACCTCCAGCTGAAGTTTAGCTTTTGCATTTTTCAAACAAGTTTTTGTACTCTGATTGCAATTTTTGTTATACTCATTGAAAGCAGATTTCTTTTGCTCAATGAGAGGTAGGAGAATTTCGCTGTTCTGGGCTACCCAGTCGTTGTTTGAAACTTTATGCTGTCCAAAAGACTTGATGGCACAGTCATGAATTTTTGAACTGAGAGTGTTCCATGTTTCATCTACCGAGTCACATTGGGTGACATTATCCATGCTTTCAGCAAATAACTTTTCAAATGACTTTCTATTTGATTCATCTCTGATTGCTGTTACATTGATCTTAGGGATTGAAGGGGCTTTTGATCTGTATATTTTCTTGGCCGAAATTTTGATTTTGCTGACTACCAGTGCATGGTCGGTGTCACAGTCAGCACTGTGGAGGGAACGAGTTATTTTTATACAGCCCAAACTCTTCCTCCTTGAGAGAATAAGATCTAATTGATGCCAATGGCCAGACCTGGGATGGCGCCATGATGTTCTTTGGCATCTCTTAAGGTCAAAGTACGTGTTTGTAACACATAATGAGTTTACGGAGCATAGCTCCAGAAGGCGCTGTCCGTTTTCGTTGATGTTGCCAATGCCGAAGTGCCCAATGCACTTTGGCCATGCGGAGTGATCTGCTCCCACTCGAGCGTTAAAGTCACCCAGAATTAGCAGGCCTTCGGTGAGAGGGATGTTGTGGAGAGTCCTCTGCAATGCCTCGTAGAAAATGTCTTTGGTTTCGTCAGAGGAGGTAAGTGTTGGGGCATAGACACAGATAATGTTGGTAAAACCAGACCGGGTGTTCAGTCTGAGTGTCATGATGCGTTCTGACACTCCAATTGGAGTTGCGATCGAATTGATAAGGGAGTTTTTTACGGCGAAGCCCACGCCGTGGATTCTCGGCTGTTCGCTGCTAAGGCCCTGCCAGAAGAAGGTGTAGTTTTCTTCTTTGACTGACCCGGAGTCGGGAAGTCGAGTTTCTTGAAGGGCAGCGATGTCGATGTTTAGTAGCTGAAGTTCTCGATCAATAATTTGGGATTTCCTGATGGAGTCAATATTAGTGAGATCTTGCTGTATCAAGCCTGGGCGCATTGTTCTGACGTTCCAGGTACCAAGTTTTAGTATTTTTCTGTTTTTGCCAGGTGCACACTTTACGTCAGCTTTTTGACTTTTGGTCTAGCTCCAACCACCTTATGAAGCAGGCTGACGTGGCGGAACAACACCCAACTGCCTGGGGGCTGCCCAGGTTACGGCGGGCGGTAGTTGATCAATGCAGCTGAAAAGCCGCTCCCACCGACAGAGGGGACCCCTGGCGCTCATCCGTACGCCAAATGGATTGAGCTTATCACCGGTAACTGCCACCTCCCGTGTTGTGCCCATCCGTAACGGATGGCTGGAGTGTCCTCTCCAAATCGGAAATGGGTGGGCTTATAGAGGAGAGACAGACGCTTGCCAAGCCCGAGCAAACGCCTCCTCGTTTTGCTGCCTTGCCTGGGCTATTTTTAAGAGATGGTGCTTTGCCCAGAGGCACCACCCCTCTCTCTGCCATTCTAGTTAAACCCAAGGGAGAGACCAGGTCAATACATTTGGAACTAGTCCGGCTGCAGGAGATGCTGGAAGCCAGTTTGATGCAGTTCTCCCTGACAACCACCTTCGGGCCTCCACTCCTGATTTTCTGTCTGGGTTTACTCCCATAGCCTTTGCTATCATAGCAACACACAAGGCAGTGTGGTATTTGTATTCAGGGTTACCTTCCCCTAGTCTTCCTCTCTCCCGAGATGACCCACAAGACAGTGGGGGTGACAGTAGCAGGCTGTATTGTGTACTGTCATACAATAGCAGAAAACTCTGGCCTGACATGAGATACGGTGGATAAGGAAACAATATTGGTAGCCCTTGAAAGATTTAATTTTGGTCCAAAATTCATTCATAACATAGAAACGATCTTAACAAACACGCAGAGCTCAGTAAAGAATGGTGGGTGGCTATCTAAATGGTTTAAGGTAGAGCGAGGTGTCCGGCAGGGATGTTGTGTTAGTCCTCTACTTTTCATCTTAGTGGTAGAAATACTAGCGGTAAAACTTAGGTATAATGAAGAGGTAAAGGGAATTATGAGTGAAGGAGTGGTAACAGATACGCTTAAACTTTTACAGTACGCAGATGACATGACGCTACTGATAAAAGATAAAACAGATCTATCCAATGCATTGAAAATTATTGAGCAGTTTTCAGACATCTCGGGGCTACAGCTTAATAGAAATAAATCAGTGGGAATGTGGGTGGGAAGTAATAAACAAAGGGAGGAAAGAGGGGAAGGAATAACGTGGGTAGAAAAGGGAGGCAACATAAAAATACTTGGGATATACTTCAATGCTACGGTCGAGGCATCTAATATTTCACAAAATTGGATGGAAAAAATAAACAGCATTAAAAATCGTAGATGGTCCAAAAGAAATCTGTCAATATATGGAAAGACTATAATAGCAAAACCTTTTTTACTATCAAAACTAAACTATGTTATTCAGGCCCTATCCCTACCCCAGGAAACTCTGGCTGAAATAGATCGAATCATATTCAAGTTTTTGTGGCAAAAAAAAGTATTCAAATAAAAGAGCTTTTGAAAAAATCAAACGGAACACTTTATGCAGAGAACCAAACGAGGAAAGTTTAGGAGTAATCGGTATAAAGGATCAGCAAAACGTCTTTCTCATAAAATGGTTTAAAGAGATATGCTTACAAAAGCCACATCTAAAAACAGGAGTAAAATTAGCCAGTCATTTTTGCAAAAAGCTGGTAAGCTTGCCTTACTTCACCAAGTCAGATATTAAAGCGAGAGGAGTAAAACAAGTTGGTACAATAAACTCGATTTTTTGGCAGAATGTAATTAAAACATGGTTAGATTTAGAAAAAAGGGATAAGGAAAATGAAACCGATACTGCTCCAAATAGGCTAGGCCGGCAACAGCTATTCAACAACAATAATATTAGATATAGAAATAAGCCACTGTGGATAGAAAAATGGGTCAGAGGGGGAATTAAATACATGTATCTGTATCAAATGTTTAGTGTAAACAAATGGAAAACCCTGCAAGACATTGCTGGGATAATCGGACATTATCCTGGTATCCATTTTGATTATTGGGCAGTTACAAATGCTGTTAAAAAAGAATGGAAGGAAATTTTTGTACAAGCCAGAAAGGAAGACAGACCTCCTTTGCATAATACAGAAGATGAGGTAGATGAAAATGTAAAAGATATCTTTAAACTAACGAATAAAGAAATTAGAGAGAAACTAATAAATAACAAAAACGCCACGATCTGTAGCTTGGGTTTCTGGAAACGAAAATACAATGTCGATATATATCCTTATTTTGAAAGCGGGTTTAGAGCCTGCAAAGAAACAAGATTGAGGCTCTTCCATTTTAAAATCCTACACAATATTTACCCAACCAATATTCTCTTACATAAAATGAAAATAAAGGAAAGTAATAAATGCGAGCAGTGTAAGACGCCTGATTTTATAGAACATTTCTTTTTCTATTGCAGTAAATTGAAAGACTATTGGCCTTATGTGGCCCAGTATATTTTGAATAAAACCGGTAAAAGAATTGAAATAAATGAGAAAATTGCACTTTTTGGAATAATACGTGGGGACTTCGGCTATACTGTAAATCAAAATATTATTGATGATATTAACTTTGTACTATTAGTTGCTAAAATGTGTATCGGTAAAATAAAATATGGCAAATCAATGAATCTTAAATTTGCATTTGAGACAGAAATGCAGGTAAGGGAAAATATCTGAAGGTATATCCGAATAAATAATTAGAGAATGAATGGATGATTGAAAAGTGTGGAGAATGTGTAAATGAAGTACGAGTAAAATGAAAACAAATGAACTTTAAAAGAAAAAAAAAAAAGGGCAATGACGAAAAGATGAAAATGCAAAAACTAATACATGTATTCCAAAGTGCATGAAGTAAAGTAAAATTGGTATACGGCCGTATACTATTATTATTATTCTGCTGGCAATATATTATTACCATCTAGTACAATAACTGATTGTCTTGCCGCATCTGGCTGATAATAACCTATTTATTTATTTATTTATCCTTATTTTTATCTCGTTTTCTTTCTTCTTTGTTTTTATCTTACTTGCCTTTGTATTTGTTGAGATTTTTATACATTATATCGTTATTATTTAATTATAGCTGCTTTTCACGCACTCGTAATAATTTGTAAATGAAGCATCCACTCAGTTTTTTTTTTTTTTACCAGCTGTTGAAAATGAACTGTTAAAACTGTCAGCTGATAATGAAAAGACCAAAATGGTTCGACAACAGCCGACAACACAGAATTCAGCAACTGACAATACTGGGAGATAAAAGACTTCAATTGGGTCCGATCCTCAGAATAGTCCTTATAGACAGCCGTGTATTTATTTGCTAGACTATTATCAGGTCATACGTACTTTCATACTTATCTATTTATTCATTTAACCAGCCACTTTGAACTAGACTTCTCTACATGTTTATTTGCTTTATACGGATACCTAGCTTCTTAAAGTAGGTTTTTTTTGTTTTTTTTTTTAAATTTCCGTAAATTAAAAAAAATATACCAGACCTATTAAGTGATCTCCAATCACTGAGCCATGCACGAAATGAATGCATTGCATTTGAATCTGAGCCCCCCCCAAAAAAAGAAATTTAATATAGTTATGTCTGGCTGACTTCCGGATGGAGGCGCGAAGTTACTCTGATTTTGCAAGAGACCGGTGAATGTTTCATAAGAATGGACCTTTTACACTTGGCTAACTAGGTCAGCAACACTAGAATGTGTACAGGTAACTTTTTACCTGAGCTGACAAGCCAGGGGCAGGGGCAACGAGGGGCGGGCCACAAATACAGTGTAGTAATTCATCAGAAAGGGCAGACTAGCGAGGCCGACCCTCAGTCTGTGGTTGGGGCATAGTACGCAGGCCTGGGGGGGGGGGCATGGGATTTAATACTCCCCGGTAAACATCAGTGGTTCTCAAAATGGGCCGTGTAGAGATCCAGGGGTGTGGTGAGGCAAAAGGGAAAGGACTGGGGGTTGGGTGGGTGGGGGAGGAGGAGAGATACTGGTAAGCATTTTTGTTTTTTTAAATCAAAATTTATTATGACAAAAAATCCATGTCACAAATACTTAAGCAACACGCATGCTTCACAAAGACTGAAATTAATACAGAGCCATGAAACCGTCAAAGCTAATTGAACATTTGCGAGGACATGCCAATAAAAGAGACAAAAACAGCAATTTTCAATCACTTCGAGGAAACAATACAGAAACCGAAGGCTATTGAATATATGAATGTAAATTTGCTAGCACTTCTATTGAGTGCCTTTGAGCCTAACACTGATATCCGAGCACCAACCACAGCTATCCCGTGAAAAATGTGAAGACAGTGTCGTCTCAGTGGGGATGTGAAGTTTTACTCTTTCATATTGAAACAGCGAAGTAAATCCGATTATTAGATTACTTTATCTATGAAATTAGCCAGCGTGCCGTGCGTAGAACGATGATCACATGGTCAAAACGAACTTTCCGATCGTACTTTTCTACTCTACTCTATTAAAATGTTTTTTGTTTTTTTTTCTGCTGCTTAAAGAAAAATCGTTAATAATAATATCAAAGACTGAATGTTGTCCTAAATGGATGTGTCTACGTAACGTGATGTCAATAATTGAGGTAGTTCATAAAATTTCATAATTTTTTCTCACGTAGTCATGAAGTTTTAAATGTTTACATGTTCACCTTCATTGTAGTATGATATTTACGCTTGATATTTTACCCCCATTGTTGTATGACATTTACGCTTGATATTTTACACCCATTGTTGTATGACATTTACGCTTGATATTTTACCCCCCAGCGTTGTAAGACATATACGCTTGATATTTTACCCCCGGTGTTGTATGACATTTACGCTTGATATTTTACACCCATTTTAGTATGACATTTTACGCTTGTCTTTAGTGTTAGATTAGTTGTTTTGGCTTTGCAGTAGACATAATCTATATGTACCATGAAAGAAGAGTGTGTTCATATGTGTGTGTGGGGGGGGGGAGGGTGGCTGGGGGAGTAGGTGAGAGGTTAAGTGGACGCTAGGGATTTGGGTTAACCCTTTACTAGCGGTGGCCAGAAAGTTATGGTTTTCATATTCCATGTCACTTTTAGATAGTACTGTAGTACTTTCTGGTCATCAGGGTGAATCTAAGATAACTACAGGTCATAATTTTCTAAACATGACTTTCGCTTTTCTATAAGATTACTTGTCACATTAGAAGTAGCCGTTCACGATTATAATAATATGCGCGGCATGTAAAGGGGTAAGAACGGAGGGGGAGGGGGGGAGGTGCAGGTAGTTCGAACAAGCTTGAGAACCACACTGATAAATACAGTTATTAAAATTTGCGGCAAATTCCACTGGCTGAGATAAACAAACGTTCCGTGTGTACTCTATGTCAAGGCCAAAAAGGGTAATAGTAACAAGAGCAAGCGCTGTGACGTCACGCCATTGTGAAAGCACTGCGAGCCCGCGACTACGGTGGCGGGTCGTCTACCGAGGCGGAGGCGCGGTAAACAAAAGCAAGGGAGATGTGATCGTAGACCGCTCTTCAGAGAAATTGGAAACTTGTATGTAACCAGTTGTGACACCCTCTGTTATTTATCCTCAAAACTACACTGGGTATAGGAAATTACATACATATGATGGCACAAAAACATGAATTGTTAGCAGAATATTACATTAAAGTGCACAGTGACAGATATACAGGGTGTCCACCAATTCTGGGTACATGGGGGATTTCACTATCATTTTGCTGCAGCTGTTAGAGATTGACTGAATGACACTTTTCCTCACTGGATTGGAAGAAGAGGTCATGTGGAGTGGTCCCCTCGTTCACCAGACCTTTCTCCCTTAGACTTCTTTTTCTGGGGCATGCTAAAAGAGAAAGTGTACTCCTTGAAGATTACAGATTTAAACTACTTGAGAGAACGCATTACCAGTCAGTGTGCTGAAATCGACGGCAATGCAGACCTGTTCCATCGAGTTCACCTGAATTTTGCAAAGCGCATCAAGTTATGCATTGAAAATGATGGAAATCATGTTGAAAATATTATTCATCAACATCCCAATTGAATAAAATTGTTTTGTTTCAGGAAGTATGTGTTTTTTTACCATGTACCGAGACTTTATGGACACCCTGTAGATCTAGATTAGAGCATTTACATTATTAATGTGCAGTGGAGAACTTCTAAATATGACGGAATTCACCAGCCTTCCTTGAACCCTCTTCTTTGGCTTTTCCCCTGGATGACAATGCTAATTCTTCGTTTTTGCACTTCACCAAGAAATGTAGACGAATGTTTACAAATAGGCTGATGACATTAAATAAAATGACACATTTCTGAAAGACGCACTCTACTTTTCCTGAAGGTGCCAGCAGTAGCGTCTCATGCATTCGCCTTATGATTGAGCTGCAGATGCCCACAGAGTGCAGTCCTTGCTGAGTATGATGCCGGAAGATCCACTCCATTTCCTTGCAGATGCTGAAAAGCAACGCGGATGGAGCTTGAAGGCCTCCTTTGGAGCATTCGGCGTAGCCCTTGGCTATTAAAAATGTGTGATGTGTGCTGGCATCGTCTGCACATCCCTGCAGCATGCTCCCATATTTCCCACACAACAACGGGGAAAGCTTGTTTGCAATGTACCCGGTAATGTAAACCAGAACATTGTCTTCATGCATGGATACTATGCTCTCTATGCCTGCAGGCTGGACAGTCATTAATGGTCTGAGGGGCTCTGACACGTCCGTCCTCAATCGGCTCTTACAGCTGTGTTGGGGCTTGATTAGATATGAGATCTTAAAGGAAATGAAAATTCATACAGTTTTCTGTCATATTGACAACACTGTATCTTCACTTGTAAATATGTATTATTCACGCAGGCCTACATAACTTCTCGAACCCAAGAAAGCATCAATGCATAGATTTTCATGCCGTCATTCTGGACATTTACATGTATAAGATTTTTGTAGGCATAAGTTACTTTAATGTCTTGATAAAAAAAGAATTTCTTTTTGGTGAAAGCACTTTTTTTGTCGAAGAAGTTTCTTAAGTCTGCAATGCCACAAGTATGACCTGAGCTGCCTAATCTTCCAATGTACAAAAAACATACTCCAGGTTTTGTTTCCGTGCTGACCGTAAATATGAAGATCATGCAATGCTTACAATGTAAAAACCACTGCAGGGCGCATTTTTTTTTCTTTGTGGGCATGCCGTCGCCCCACTAGAAGACTGTTGTAACTCAAAAATGACAACTTTTCAGGAGAGACAAAAAACTATTTATTTTCTTTTAGAGATGCGATATATGGCCCAAACTTTGCAACAAAGTAAAGAATACATCTGTGGACAAGTGGCATGTGCAGTCATTGTGAAATAACGACGAATACTCTAGTTATGACTTTAAAAAGACTTACAGCATATTGATAGTTCTAACCATCCCACAGAAAAATGCAGTAAGTCGACTTACAACAGTTTACAAACGTAATTGTTGTGATGAGACTGCAGTAACTTAACTTACGACATATTGCAATGTAGATGTTGTGTACATTTATAGACTTACAACGCTGGAGCAAATAGTGAAAAAAACGTCTTCAAATAGGTAAGACACAGGATCATTGCACAGATGTCACATAAAATGATTCGTACGCTCATAGAGTTGTTGCTGAAGTGAATGTCAGTTTTCTGACTCATTTATTTTGATAGATACTTTGAACTCAGTATCTACAATCTTTATTGATCATTAAAAAGACAATTTGATTTCACCTAGAAGAAAGAACCCCACCCAAGGCTGCCAGTGGTATGAGAGTGGAATGTTTGACAGTTCTTAAGAGACAGGTCATGCCGAGTTACATCTACTGTAGCTCAAAATTCTGAAGCTAATAACTGTTGTAACAATATGCACAAAATCGTATAATTTCAAAACAAAACGTGTAACCATCGTAAAACCTAATGATTATCCTCATAAGATGTCCAACCAGTCCTATCTCAGGCAATATTCTGACATGAACAACCAAAACTACAGTCATTTTGTAATTAAACGATTTGATCTAAGAGAATGCTCCTATTGCAGGTGAAGCAATTTCTCCGCAGTTATTCAGAAAATAAGGTTCCGAAAAAAGCATGGTGAACCTTTGGGATAAATCCCTTCTCACACATCTTCATCAGATCATTGTGTTTATCTTTGTCAATGGCGAAACCTCTGTTTTCTGCATAATGTTTCAAAGGCAGCTTATCTGGCGCAACAACACCAGTGACTTTTCTCAAACGCTGGAGAAGGTTCATTTTTTTTTCACCACACCCCACACGGCGTACTGGACTTTCAAAGTATTGGGGTCATTGCATGAAATAATACCAAATCCGTGCGGTTGATACTGATATTTTCTGCCTGTCCTCATCAAGGTCAAAATTTCTCAGATTTAAGGACATATCTAGTTTAAAGTCAAAGAAATGTTCAATGTCCATTTCAGTTACAGTATATAATGGGTCCCTTTTCTTTGCACCCCGAATAATGGTAGCCCAATGTGGTGTTGTATACACAGTCATATTTCTCGCAGCACGTTCAGTCGTGGAATGAACACTGTCATTTTCATTAAAGTTGTGCCCCTTAACCAAAAATGTGTGCTCTATAATATCAAATTTTAAAGTGTTCATAGCATACCACAACATAGTGATCAAATACTTGTTCTTATTTTGGTTTGAACAGTTTTCAGAAAATAATCTTACCACTTTCTTACCAGAATTAGCAGAGCGTTTAAGATTGTCATATACACAAGGCGCTATCTGATTAGCCGAGATGCCTGTCCTTCATTCCATACATAGCAATAGGCTTTTTTAGATTATACCTCGTAGACAGATAGATTATAAGTGCTAAGTTTTCTATAGTAGTGCATGATGGATTCAAATGACTGGGCTGTTTGCAGCACTTCCTGAAGATCGAAACACACTGCAGTTTCACTTAAATTTACTTTAGCATTTTCTTTTGCTTCATTCTTTTTGTTTCTGACATTGTCCTTTTCAATAATGTGACTGTCATAGTCACTCTTCAGACTTGTTCTTTCTTCTCCCTGTGACTTTTCGAAGATACAACAGAAGTCACAACGGTCTTTCAAAGGCACATGGAAACTTAGGTTGAAGTCATTATGAAAAATTCTTTCATAAAGAGTTTTGCTGGCAGGCCGTTCACCTTGGTCGGTACGCTCTTTGACGTATAAGTCATATATCTTAGCTATGCTGAGGTGGGATCCTAGATACTGTCTGCCCGAACTTTTCAGGCAATAATGACTCTGTACACATGGGAACTGACTGATATGCTGTTTTATGGCATCTCTTTCACTTTCAAGTTTCAGCGAAGGATTTGAATGTTTACCTCTTTTGTCAGGTGATGTCGTTCCACTGACAGTTTTGTTTTTTTTTAATCTAAAGCTGTGCTGACAAATCTATCTGTAATGTCTAGTGTATGAAGAAAAAATGTCTTGCACACGACAATTGTTTGGCCAGTTAACTGAACTGAGCATTCCAGTGATCTGTGGCATCCACTTTGTCCCTCCTTGGCAGTCTTATTTTTTCCCCCTGTGATAAAGGTGTTGATAAATGCCCGTTGAATCAGACATCTCCCAGCTTCCAGAATGAATGGAATAACGCCTCCCTAGCACTGTCAGAAATTTTATCATGGCAACCCAGTCTGCATTTGTCTCCACAACCTTGACTTAACGCTCTAACTCTCTGCACTTTTCCTTTCCTTGTTGTGTATTCCAGTCCTCTGCCTCTGGCAGACTTCCGAACATCGTCTGCCCACTTTCTTTCTTGTCGTTTTCTTTTACAGCCCCTCCTTTGCAACATCAGTTGTAAAATATCTGATTCGTCAGAAATGAATTCGTAAGGAGATTCGTAACTTGGTCGACCATACAAGGAATCAGTGGTGCAACCAACTGTGTGCCATTGGTGTGCTAAAACATTAAATGATTATAGGCAACTACAGCGGAATAAAGTAGATCTAATTATTTTTTTTAAGTTGCTAATGATCAGGTATATCAGACTTTCCTCACACCTCATCAGGCAGTATCAAACTAGATGTAAAGATTAAAACTTCAATTGTCAAGTTACAGTGACTATGTAAAAACGAGGAGTAAAGCAGACAAAAAGTCGATAAATGATAACAAAAGAAAGCAAAAACTCCATGCATAGCATCTCTATTTACGGTGCTACCTGCTGCATCCCCTCTCACTCATCCTAGAATGCCTGTATGCAACGTAGATCTTTAAAGCAGCATAATAATACTAAGCTGTCATTGGTAATGTAGTAGTGCTATTCCAGACCAGGCACATCATTAGATTAATTTTATGATGGACATAAAATAATGACATGAATTTAATTAATACTTATATGGTTGATGCAGACAACCACAGGCCTTGGAAACGACAGTTGAAACAGTGGACTTTCTTCTCGTTGTGGAAATAAAATCAGAGGGGCTCTAAATCGTATCACATACGATTGATCTACGGACAATTCTGCTTCAATTCACTGCCAGGGACAGTTACGACGCTCGGTCGCATTAGGGCCCTTTCGCCTGTTTTCGTAAGCCGAAATTTCATTAGCCAATACCAACACATCTTCTCTGTGTGTCGTATTCCTCCACCAGGACAATAGGTAATTTGAGACGGAGGTCGCTCACACAATGCCGATATTTTTCCCGCGAAAATTAGAGCCAATGGCTCATTTTGCTCAAACACAAAGGGCCGTAATAATATAGGTGGCGCTCCACAAGTGGAGGTACTTTCAAGCACTTTCGCTTTATCCGACTCGATGTTATCAATATGGCGAACGTTGCAAGAAGGATTTATTTAAATCTGTTTGGATTCTTGAGCATGATTTGATCAACATTAGGTGCAGCTATGGTCTTTTCTTGCCTTATGATGCAAACTGCTGTATACACCGTGCATAGCTTTATTTTAAAAAATGTGTTTATCATGTGATTTTAGGTATCAGCCATTATCTCATTAAATGAGCTTATGGATCATATTCCCATGCAAAGTGATTTCTTGATTGTAAAGTCGGAGTTGTAGCCCTACGTACTGAAACTGAAATACTTTTTCAAAAAAATTTCTTTTTTATGCTTGCAATTCCCCGATAACCTGTCGCCTTTCTATGTGCTCTAATCCTGATTGGCTGTGAAATAAATTATACTCCAGTGAACAGTGGGTGTGTTTTCTTAGTGTTTACTATATAAAAACTTGTTTTATGTTGTGATTTGTATGATTGATCCGACTTAAACGTTAACCAATTACTTAAAGTGATATAGATATTAACGAAACATATTTACTGACAGAAGCAATACAAACAAATTAGGTGGGAAATCTGAAACCAGGCAGGGATTGAGATTAAAAGTAGGTACTCAAAACTGATTTTGGAAAGTCGCTGTATAGACACGTAAATTAAGTTTTCCAATTGAAAGAACTCACTTTCCTGAGAATTTTGATACCAAATTTGTCTCTGTATCTCAATATTTGGCAAAGTTAGGATCATCTGAATTTTCATGAAACACCACCGGTGCGTTATCACTGCAAACATACCAAATTGTAAACACATTCTATTTAATTCAGACAACAAGCCCAAATTTTTTCAAGGGTTTAAATTATTAATAAGTGGTCTTTTATTTGAATCAAAAATGCCCCCACATCAAATTTCACTTTTTGACAAGGAAGACAAAAATGTCAAAATTTATCAGTTTTCACTGTCATCATAAAAAAATCAACAGATGGACTTGCAGAAGTAACAAGCACATCATTGTGTTGGTTATTCGAAGGCCTATCCACAGAAGGATAAACGAAATGGTTTTTCAAAATCAACAGCCATATTGAAGCTTAATTTAGGAGCAAAAAATGCGTACTTTCGCAAATTTTAAAACTCCATACAAACATAAAATCGACATACACATACAACAAATGACTTTCCGTAGCCCAGGCAAAAATATACCAAAATAAAGGTTAGTTATTCAATGTAATCCAAATATCAGTAAATTGTAATTTTGAGTCTGTGTGATCAGATCCATCTTGAAACGATATATGGGTGTTACTCAGATCCCGCAGATTAGCGATTTTGGCCGTTAAAATGTCCGATAGTGACTACTTTGGGCTCATAATATTAAAGTTATAACAGTAATTTCATGGAATTGAAAAATAACATTTGAAAGAGGTGTTATTTTCAATGGTATTTTTGGTATGTGGCATTTTAAGTTATTTTATTTTGGTGCTGAGCTACAGAGGAATAAGAACGGATAGCGGCAGTGCCGATAACCACCGTGATTTTTGCAAAAGGGAACAATGCAATAATCTGGCATTTTGGAGAGAAAACTACAGTTTATTATGCGCAGCCGTCACTTCATGGAGCATCAGTATAGGGCAAATCAAGCGGTCACTTCCGGGATCGGCTGCTGTTTGTTTACCTCCAGTTATTGCGCGCCCCCTATCGGATTAAGTGGAAATAATTTCAGCAAAATGAGCCATTGTGATGCTGGCAGCATAAGGTAAAACAGTGCTTTAATATACAAATACCTCTTGAAAACTGCAGTATCTCCATTTACGACGATGTCCACTCATCGGAAAAAGACAGAAAAGTGTTGTAACTCAACTTACAACACTTTACGAATGTCTTTTTGGCAACCATACACTTACAACCAAATTTTGAAACGCAATATCTCAGCTTCTATTTGGCCTACAGCTTCCATCTCTTCACGAGACATGCGTGTGGGCGGGACTTATCATTTGGTGGGAAAAAGCTATTTTGGTCAAAAACAGACTTACAACAGTCTTCCAGCGGGGCGACGATGCACAATGCTAGTAGTAAATATGGAGTGCATGACCAGAATTACCAAATCAGTTTCGAACATGCTGAAAACAGAAATACCTACAGATATGGTTTTTTTGGGAAACTATGAAATGACAAATCTAATCTATTATTCCTGATGTTGTTACAGTTTACCGCAGAACACCATTGACCGTGAGGATTAACAATTTTTTTCGCCTCCATTTTCCAAAATGTGGGTAAGGGTTGGTGAAAGAATGGTTAAATGCAAGACCTTTATCCCCAAGTTGTACAGCAAATTGCAAGGTGATGGAATACTGCGCGCTTCATGATACCTTTTGTTTACCGCGCCTCCTCCGAAGTAGGTCGCGACGCTGCGTAGTCGCATTTTCTGCCGAGCGCAAGCTCTTGTTACTATAACCCTCTTTGGTCAAGGCTCGTACACATGGGACTTAACAGAGTTGTTGTCGCATCACGTTTCTGGAAGTCCAGACGCATGCCTGGAGATGCACACATTTATGCGAGACAGGGGCTCAGTACAGTGTCAAGAGAAGCATGGAACTAATATAAGACTGAAACACGATAGGGAAACCAAATAAATTAGCCAGATCGAAGCCTGGTCCTAACCAAAACCTTAATCCTGAAACATATCCTAAATGTATAATGTTCAAAACCTATTTGGTTTCTTGGAGCAAAAAAAAAAAAAAAGTCAGTCCGAATTCTGAATGCATCCAAAACTGCATTATTCTCAAGCTAACAAATTAAACAGAGAGGGGGAACAACTTGGATGAGGAAGACATCAGACAGAAAAGAATGAAAGCCACTCTCGGAGGGCTACATCCGGCAGTGGATGGGCAACGCCTAGGTGAAAGGTGAAAGGTGTAAAATAAATGCTTAGAGACTGCGACATGCCTAGGATATGTAAATGAAAGGGATATTGCATCTTTGGTCAGCCAAGTGTCTTTTAAAGGGAACAAAAAATTTGACGTGTTCACGCAAACAAATGCTATGGAATTGGGAAATTCATACTGCTGACAACTGAACTCGAAATGGCGCCATTCTCAAACTAGAACTTTTTTTTTGTTTTTGTTATTTAGTCGTGGGTGATTGCACCATACACGGGATACGTAAAATCTCAGGAATTTGGGAAATCCTTTGATGGAACTTGAGGGCAAATTGTGACACTAAGAGAAGTCAGGAAACTGGGACATGAAACCGCGTCCTTTCGGTGCGCTAGTACAGGTCTTGCGGTAGGTATTTTTAATCAATCAGCAATGCAGTATATTTCAACACCGGAAAAAGGGGTCACTATTTGAATAGAAAACACACACACAAAAAAATACCCTAGTAAACTTCGACCCCCTTTGCCTGGACCTGTGAGACTGTATCCATTTTCTATAGAGAACCTCAACTAGCTGTTCACCATGGCTCAACAGGATCGTGAATTTAAGCCAGCAATACTTTGTTTAGCAGGACCAAATTCCTTTAAAAAGCAAACAAACACGAAATCCGTATCGGAGAAAAGATACCTATTTTGAAAAAGAAGAAAAGGTTGAAAGAAAAACTTGAATTGGACGAGAATTAATCTCGGGGGCTTAACCGAAAGGGCTTTTTGTGGCATGGACAAACAAGCCTGTGGAGAGAACGTGAAAATTCAGACACCTAAGAAACTTGACTGAAACTGAATGGGAGAGTAGGAAAACAGGTAGTGGCGAGGAGATGGCAGTTTTTAATCATGTGTACAGAGGAGGAGTGGTGGAGAACAGGAAGGCGGTACCACCAGAGGGAATATATATATATATATAATACAGAATGAGGAGACGACAGTACAGTGGAAGTGGTGTATGAAGAATAAGTTGAATTTGGCCCTGTTCAAAGTTCGCCACAAAGAGTTCCACAAGAAGTCTAATGAGGTTTTATTATTATTTCTTTATTATTTTGATACGGTCTGCTTTGGCCATGAAGCCAAAAATTAATTCTTAAATGGGACTTTTCTCTCTCTCTCTCTCTCTCTCTCTCTCAATGTCGTTGGGCTCAGGTCCCTTCTGTGCATGACTCACTCATCCTATGAAGATATCATTATGGTATTCTCTACTACACTAAACGAGTAAACAAATGAATAGCCCAACACCGGCTGCCTGTGTTGACATACTGAGTGTCAGACCCAATTGAAGTTTTTGTATCCCAGCGTTGTCAACTACTGAACTGGACTTGACCATTGCACGCCCCCCCCCCCCCCAAAATCACTCCGCGACCAGAACCCAATTTGGCCTCATGGGCACACATCCATAATTTTAAAGTTATCTCGCCGGGTTTGCAGGTTTGATTTCTAGACATAAAGTAAGAACACATTTATTTACTTACATGTAATTATTTTCTTACTCGATTTCTATGCGGTTTTAAATACGATTTTTATACTAAAATCTTGTTATCAGTGTTCACAAACTCGTCTGTCAGCTGGGGGTTGGCGGCTGATTCTGTTAGGGTCTCCATCTGCCCTATCATTTTGCTATGGTATTAATTATTCTGTCTATCGTTTTGCTTCCTACTTGCACAGCAAGGCCCTTGACGTGCAGACTACTTGCTTTCTCTTAACTGGCCCCAAACCTGTCAGTCACCAGCAGCAACACTGATAACTACAGTAATAACCTTCATAATATACATGTGTAGCCTTCCTCCCCCACCCCCCCTCTTCCTTTCTTTTTTCTCAAATACAACAGCCACCCATCTTCCACCATACTTACCCACGCCGCCTATGATGGGAGCACTAGGTGGTTTGCAAACCAGTTGACAGGCACGTATGTAGGCCGAGTTGAAAAGCCTGGGATTGATGATCCATTTGAACCAGATTTTTGTTTGTTCCTTTCATCTGCGTCACGTGAGGGCGAAGTAATGAAACACAAGGCTATTCACTCCTACGCCAATGCAAGCAGAATTTTTATAGTCCAATTCATATTGACACCGCCCTCATCTCGTTGCTGATCTGCCTACACAGCGCTGTTCAGTGCATAAGAAAAGAACTGAAACTCTGGGGATAGCGTAAACTACAAAGGATCTTCAGTTCAGACTTAAAGAACCCCCCTGTAAACAAGTCAGTGTTTCGGTTTTAAACTTCTCTGCACGTCTTGAAACTTGAGGAAAAAAGTACCACTTGAGTTATACAACTTCAATGTCGCACTTTATATAACTTCCAAGGAATACTATATGAAAGGACGCGCACGGCCGATCTTCTGACTTCGCTAGCGAAGGCCATTTGATTATTGACACCTACAGCCTTATTATAACACCTAAGACTAACCAATTGTAACCAATGTTGCATCCAAACATAATCTCATTAAATATCATAACCAGCTTTACCACAGTTAATGACGATACCATACAGTAGAACTTCTGGCATAAGACCTCAGTATGTGACAGTAATAACACATGCAATTTGACCTTGAAATCAACCTTTTCTATTGGATTTTTTTAAACCACCTTAATTATAGCCCATTCCATAAATCAGGACCATTTCTGTAGTCTTATAGCAATGGTTCCTCTGTATACAGAAATGAAAAATAACTCACCATGTTGCAGCCCAAATTAGTCAGCGAGCCGTGCCTTCTTGATGGAGGTCTGGTACAGAGCTGAATTTCTTTGATGGTCCCTTTCCAAATTATGAATCCCATGCAGAAGAACATTTATTTTGCCAGGCGTCGCAGCAGATGTTTAGAAAATAATCCAAAACCATAGTAGGTGTTCATGGTGAGAAGAATGTTGACAAGTCTTTGACGGCAGCATGCTTTATGTTTGGATTTCTTCACAAAGCACAAACCAGTCCTTACGAACTCATATGTGCACACATGTGGGACAGTCAAACAACCCCTTGATGGTAATTAGAGTGAGGGAAAGATTCAATCGCAAAGCATTAATCTGCCACCGAGAATGCCTTGTCATAATATATGAGTTGAAGCTGTCTTGTAAGAAATTTGAGTTTCTTGCCTTTGGCAGCATCAAGCGACTCTTGGGCTTGAACTTGTTGAAGAGTCGTCGCCACTTTTTTAACAACACCATCCACAGGAAGGTCATAGCTAATCGCTGAGTGCACAGCCTCAAAGAATTATGAGTAGGATGACAGATCAGTGTTTGGACTTAAGATTTTAACCAAAGGCACGTTAATCCCATTCTTGAAAGCAGAAAGAGTAAGAGGTGAACACAAAGTAGATTTGTTGTGAACAATTATTGACAAGAAACTCTCTCTGTAATCTTTCACCATGAAATACACACAAATTTGTCTTCTGGACGAGATATGAGAAGATTTTCATACTTTTTTAACAACTCTTTGTTAGGACAAAACTCAGAAAACGAAGTGATTCTGTCTTTCTTGATGAAATAGTTCAGCTGTTGATCCTCAGCTTTAGGCTCGCGTGGTGCTGGTTTTGGTGTTGGCAAACAAGAAGAAACATTAAAAATACTTGGTGGCAACACAGGCCGAGTATGTCCACCTGGTATCTTGACCATAGGTGTATCCGCTGGCCAATAATGTCTCTCACATATAAAAATTTTTTTTTGATCGACAACGAAATCCTCACGTGGGGGGAGAACGTTCAACCATTTCTGTTTTTCTTGTTCGTCTTTAGGCACTTTAAACACACGGCATTTGTTAGATTCGTTATAGTTGCCTTTGCAGTTCACAACACCACACTTGTTTCGCATTTTGAAAGAATATAAATCCCACAACTTGCAAAAAATATCCACCAGTATCACATTGTTTCACATGTCTGTTTCAATGTTTATATTTTCCCGCACAACCAAAGCACTTGTTCCGGTAATGTAAACATCCGGGAGAAAAAGAGTGCAAGCTTTCTGCACTAGATCTAGGCCTAAAAATAAAAGTTTTGGCGTGTTGGATATTCACTAAGTAAATTAATGCCAACAAATCGTATGGAAAATGTGTTTACATACTTAACTGACATAAACTTCATACCATCTTATTAGTCTCGATTACCACGCTAAAGCGCACTATTACGTTCGGTCTAAAAATAGACTATTCATCAGAAACTGGGTCAATGCAATGGCCTTCGCTAGGGAAGTCAGAAGATCGGCCGTGCGCGTCCTTTCATATAGTAGTCCTTGATAACTTCATATTTTGTGTGTCGATCTCGAAACCGCCCATTTACCAGTAAAACAACAACAACAATAAACCAACAACGTCCATGTTTGCCTCTAAAGGACTAATCAGCCAGGAGGGCTCTGTCCTCTTGCGACCCCCTTCTCACGGATGCTCCTAAAGTCGCATCATTGCACAATATGTAGTATTCCTAGTGTGTGACTCAAATTGATTCCTTCCTCTCAATCTGGATGTTCTCTCTTGCGATGGTAATACATGCAGTTGGGTTCTATTTGGCTTCCAGACCACAGGGAGAAATGTGAAAGAGTAAGTGGAAAAGAGAACTGTTTTTTTTTTGTGTGTACATAATCTACAAGCACGGGTTGGACATAAAGTCACTTCAAATCTATCTTTTATTATTAAAAAACTCGTGGGGTTTATAACACGCCCTACAGCCGCTTATTATAAATACAGCTCGGATTGAGTTTAACTTTTACAGGTGCCTTCCTTTCAACCTGCTGAAGGTTCTTTGTTAGATTTGGAAACTTGAAATGGTGGGGCGGTATTTTGAACTTGCTTTGTGTCGCTAATTGACTGCCCCGACCCTTCATTTTCACGTGAGCCCATGACATCATCACTTCCTGAAAAATGTACTGTGCGCACCACTGCATACTATATACTGTTCTAGCTATTAAAGTCGCTGCGTTTTGTGGATGACCCTACGCATCTCGGCATCAATGTTTTTGTGCCGATTTCTTTCGGGCTGAAGTGGTGTCCCTTTTTTTTTCCCATTCGAAGAATGGGGCAGTTACTAGTGTAAACAAAACAATATACCTAGATCTATGGTAAATAGTTTTCAGTAGATGAGCTACCGGGCATTGCCCAGAATAAACAATCATGTGATTCACCCCCCCCCCCCCCAGTATAATAAAGGTAATAAACTGCAGTATTGCTTCAGAACGCATGCGCCCCACAACATTACGCACCAAACTGAACGCTTGATACGGTTACTTTTTATGACATTGCACGGTACTATATATATTACGAAACAAACATGCAAATATAGAGAGGTTACATAGCAAATAAACATTGTTATTTTTTTAAAATACATGCTTGAAGTAAACAACTTTTAATTATCGCCATCATCTTCCTTATCTCAATTGCCACATTCCTGCCAAATTTAAGGCCTGAAGAGTGTATAGTTTGGTCAGTTACTCATGCCAAAGGTTGCAAGTTACTGAAACATATAATTAGATAGTCTTCAGTAGACACCAAAAAGCTGAAAATTCCTAAAGTTTCCATGAAAACTATGGGTGAAAGATCCTTCTCATATTGTGGCCCCCAAATATGGAACTTATTGCCTCTTTCTCTCAGAGAAATTGAGAACCCCAATACATTTAAGAAACATCTTAAGAGCCATTTTTTCACTCCATAGAATCCTGATTGCTTGTAAAATATATTATGTGTATGTGTGTGTGTGTATGTGTCTTTAAATATTATTTGTAGTAAATAAGTTCTATAAAGCGCTTAGAGCCTGTGAAACAGGGTTAGGCGCTATATAAATGTCATTTATTATTATCATTTATTATTATAAATTATATAGTTCACTCGTTATTAAGGTTAAATAAATAAATAAATAAATAGATAAATAAATAAATAAATAAATAAATAAATAAATAAGTAAATAAATAAAATATATTTAATGAAATGTCAAGCATCAGAGACGAGAAGTCTGATATAGCTACTCTTAAAAAACACGTAGCCTACATGTTTTTTCAGTGAAAGGGAAAAATTTATTCAGTTTGCCTTTAAGTCTCCAATGTCCAGATTTACTACTGCACAATATCCAAACATCGGAAACTTCCAAAGATGGCTTAAAATGGCCAAATAAATGCAAGAATAGAAATGACATTACTGGAGTTAAATTATTTTTTAATATGACGCAAAGCGTTCCAAGAAAAGAACTTTGGGCTCCAGGTGGCGTGCTTCAACTAGGCAATATTTGTGTTTGTATTTGTATTTGTATACTATTTTAATCACATTTGGGAAATCTGCCTTTCTGTCATTGTATCCAGTTACAACTGGAGCAAGCACGTCGTCGCCACAGCGCAGCACCAGGTCGGCGGGGTTTTTTTTTGGGGGGGGGGTGAAGCGGGAGGGAGTGGTAGGGATAAATTTTATTTGATTTTGCTCGGACAGCGGTCTGTTCAGCCTGCTCTTTTCGAGTACCAACTGCCAAGGTATCTTTAACGTGCGCAACGTGCACACGGGCCCCCCGAATTTTTTCGTCCTTATCTGAGAAGACTAGATACTCGATCCTATCCCCCAATAGGATCGGGAATGCGAAAATGTGAGAAAAATCCTAAACTTACAACATGCTTGCACCGGCCGGGTTTTGAACTCGGACCCTCAGCATGAGAGGCGAGCAACTTGCTTCTAGACCACTTTGTCCCCAATAACAATGGGGCACAGTGTTGCTGTTAAGGGACCGTAATGCAATTACAAAGACGAATAGAGAAAATAGCGAGTTGTATCTACTGCTGAGCTATAGCTTACTCTATAACCGGGGTGGCCAAACCATGGCTCGCGAGCCACATGCGGCTCTTTGACTTTCAATTGGCGGTTCGTGGAAATAATGTTGGCTGAGCTTTTTTTTTTTTTTTTGCAAAATAGAGCGTGCATGATTTATGTGCGCCATTTGGATCCTATACATTTTTCATTGGCCGGGGTTAAAAACAATAACAACTACAACAACAACAGGACAAAACAACGTGTTTTCTGAGGAAGGCATGCAGAATTTATGAGACTGGATGTGTTCAGTGGTAAACATTGTGTTTGTTATCTGTATAATGTTATCTTGACGAGTTCGTGCGCTTCGGTGAACTATGACATTGTGATTTATATCATTCTGAGAGTGTCGTGACTCGACCATATCCTGGTCAGAGACAACACATGACCATCGTAATATTATGTACCCATGAATAGAATATAATAGTGGTCGAAGTTCGTTATTATTGGAAACTGTGATAAGCCTAAGAGTTGTATAGAACCTTCGAATCTCTCAATTCAATAATGGTTTAACTTCGCCAAGAACAAATATATATTACTTCGTTTTTTTTTTTAATATCCCATGACTTTATATTAAAAAAAAAAAAAAAAATTCTCAAAAAGAAAAGATAAAAAGTGGATTTAGACGACTCATATAGACAGGCATATAAAAAGCACAGAAAATCTGTGGGATCGCAGCACGGCCTGAAGCAAAGACAAAATAATTATGGCAAAAAGGAAAAGTTGTACGTAGCAAAGCGTGAGGCTACGTAATAAATAATGCAGATAAACAAATTAAGAAAAAAAAAAAGTAGCACATTTGCAGACCAGTTTCATGTATATTATGTGCTCTGCAACCGACAAGATTAATAAAGAAAACGCAATACATTTGCACAGCAGCACAAGCTATGAGCTGCACAGTGCAGTGATGCACCTATGATATATGACAGTATCTAGTATCCCGTTGATATTCTATGAATATTTTATGCAATGTTTTGATAGCAAACCGTTAACAACCACAGAATGTGAGTCATGTCACTGAAATGAATGCCCAGGGACCAGAATTAATATCCACGGGCCCCGCCGCCGCCCACGGCAGTGCTGCCTTGTCCTTTAAAGCTGTCCTATTAATGCTCCTGCATGAATCAAGATGCTTTGCTGAGGTGTAGAAAAGAATGTATAATAGTCATTTCTACATTCTTTGGTTTGAGGCTTTCCATAAAGCCACTGTAATAAGCGAAGGATGTTTAGGCGTTATAGGCCCATTGCGAATGACGTCACAGAGTGTTTTTGTTTTTTACTTCCGACACCTAAAATGGCGGGTGGATCAGCTGACGAGTGTAACTTCGAGATGTGTCTAGGCGGTTAAAATGCCTGCTGGTTGCATTGCAGTTGTCTGTTATGACGGGTGGAAAGGATGGATCCAAGCTGGTCAGATTCCCTACCATCCGTGTAAACAAGGGAAAGGAAGTGAAAGAATTGACTGAACGTCTCCCATGTGCGTGAACACACGTGTCATTGGTTACTGTTGGTTCGCCATTGGTTCACGACGCCTGAAGTCCTCGCAGTGCAAATCAGGTAACGAATCAAGACCAGTGCTACCATCGCCATGGTGAGGCGTCGGTCTTGACAGCTAAAATGGCCGATATCCGCAATGGGCCTATAGTTACTCGCTTGATACCAGATACCAAGGAGCTTAAAACACATCTAAGCTCCTTGACAGATACATAATTCTGGTAGAAAGCACTCGTTCCAAAACGACAGTCACAATAATTATGTACATCAGCAACACAAGAAGTCATTGTTGAAAAGTCTTCTTTTTTATTCAATATAATTTGCTACAGTTATAGCTAGAACATGGAGAGACCTAGGCCCTGACAATGGATGTATCTCAAACAGAGATTTCTTATTTGACTAAGATATCTCTGGTCTCAAAACGTACAAGACTAGGTGGCTCTCCTAGAGAGAGAGACCAATGCAATAACATTCAAGTGGACATGTTAGTCTAGAGCAGGGGTCACCAAACTACGGTCCGCGGGCCGGTGTCAGTTCATCCGGCCCGCCATGGTACTTGATTGTGTGCTCGCCTCTCACGCCGAAGGTAACCTACCGGGTTCGATCCTCGTCGGTGCAGGCATGTTGGAATTTTTTTTGGGGAAAAATTCCTGTCCCTGATCCTATGGTAGACAGGATCGAGCACCTAGTCTTCTCGGATAAGGACGAAAACATCGGAGGGCCAGTGTGCACATGTTGCACACGTTAAAGGTTACCTTGGCAGTTGAAAATCGAGAATAGCAGGCTGAACAAGGCCGCTGTCCGGGCAAATTCTAAAGAAACAACAACAACAACCAATCCCTACCACAAAAACCCATGATAACAAGAAAAATAAATACAAGAAAAGTGAGATGTAAATGTCGAGGGCAGCGAATCTCCCAAAATAAAGATCTAAACAATAACATTCAGGACCAGATCAGAAACAGAAGATTCGACAAGAACAACTTGGTTCAAATGGCATAAGAGAGAGAAAATGAATAAATCAGAGGGTGGAGTTAGTGTCAGGGTCTTTGAAGTGAAACAGCTAAGTGCACTTGGTGGAAACTGATAATAATTTATTGAACGTAGTTAACCAGCCTGGAACATATACACTGAACTGTTTCAATGCCAAGGAACTTCTGGGCACATTGTGTGCATACACTTTACGATACAAGGGGAGACGGGCTGCCGTCAGTGTATAAAAAGTGTGCATGGAGGGAGTGGTGTAGGGAGTGTACGTTCGAAAGTTTGGTGTTATTTATTTATTTTTCCAACAAAATAAGTTTGCAAACTTGATAAAGAGTAAAAATCTAGTATAGGCTGTTTCTAATGGAACAGTCAAAATAATAGCTCAAACAGAATTCCATTGACAGGCCCTATGCCCGTACGTAGGATTTGGGGGGAGGGGGTGGGTGGGAGGGTTATGATAAGCATATTAATTATATATGCGGGACGCGGGGAAGGTCACAATATATATTTAGTAATCGTTCATCATAATGTACACAGTGAATTGTTACCTTTTGTTTTATGGCAGCCATCAGCGTTGCAGGAACTAACGGCGGAAAAATCTTACAAAGGTCATGCTATAGTAATACACCTAGGAGTCAAGGGTTGGCTTTCCACACTGACACAAAAGGAAAATTATGTAGATAGACATGGAGACTGATACCAAACACCAGGTAGATTAGTGCTTATATAATAGTGGATGTTTTACTGTATTTGATAACTCTACTTGTAGTGGAAACAAAGTTTTTTTGTTTTTTTTATTGGTCTCTTCACTTAGCCAATTTTTCGTACGTAGAAACTGCAGAATTGACAGGACAATTTGTTGTCCCCATGCTATCACCTGGGAGGTGGATATATGATTGTCAGGAGGATGATATTATCGGTTGCCGCTATGGCTTCGAAACTTTAAAATTTCGTGACAAATAATTTGCCATAAGCAAATTTGTGCCCCAAAACAGAAATATATTCATATCTACTAATATTCACGACCTTAGTTCTTATGTATTCTAACTCCACTTTCTGCACAACTGAGAAATTCGGCGTTAAATTAATGCTGGCTTAGAATTACCGTAAGGAGTTAGAATAAACCCGGAACTGTGAAACAGCTTGACAAGTGTCAGAACTCATTTTAAACAGGCGTTAAAACTGTGTCTTTATTATACTTCTTCTACACGCTGAAAGATCTCCAGTTTTTTTCAGAAAATCTCCCCCAGCTTCTCTCATAGCTTATCCTACCGATGTTGGATATGCATCTCCTATTACAGTACTGGCAGATTAGAGAGGTGCCGCGAGATTGTGGGGAGTTCTCCTTGGCGCTTCTCAATTTGGTAGTATCTTGTATCTACGATTCTAGTATCTGTCGTACAACTAGTGGTTTGTTTTGGTCATCACAAAATAGAAACAGAACAGAATAAAGTTGGACGCAATGTAAATTATACAATTTTGTTTCTGGCATATGGCGGTTTTTTCCCCATAACACGGCCGAGTAATTTACAGTCTTGCTGGTAGATCTCAAGCGCACCAAGACTACACGCATGGGTTGTTAGGTAGGGAAATTGCATTACAGTGAACGTGTTTTAAATGCAAATCCAATGCGCTTGGCTTATTGCAGGGAACAAACCAACAACCAAAAAAAAAAAGTATTTACCCGCCATGGGAAAAATTTTCTTAAAAATTGCCTGCGACTTGAATACACACAATAGATCGGTAGAAAGAAGTCCGAGCAAGGTGCGTCCTGTTTAGAATGAGCGAAATCATTTTCAGTTTTCCCGAAAACTGTCTCTTGGATTGTGTTTCGAACTGCAGAAATGCTTTTTGAATAAGTCGGTCCAGTTATGACTTTTTACAAAGACGAAAGGAAAAAACCCAAAATCAGCTTGCTGTCTGACAACGAATTGCATATCCGTATAACATGTTGTATGCACTAAAACATGCTGTGGCTGGGGTAGCTCTACCTGATTGGTCTAAAATGTAAGCGCTCTTCTTTGAATGAAGCTTAGGCAGGTGTTGGAAGTTTGAAGTAGGGCCACAAGGTCAGGGTGGTAATTTGAGTTCTGAGTTTGAATTTGGGTTCGACGGCGCGTCGGCACAGTAACAGCCACTTTGTACCTTTCACGGTCTATTTAGTACTCTCCATGTTTGGTATTCAGAGCTTCTGGATTTCACAAACAGAATTCAACAGTTCCGTATTAATATTATTACACTGGTAAAATCCTCACAAGTTATTTTGTATATTATGTTTGAAAAGAGTTATGTAAACGTGTGTAAAAGTTTTTAACCTAAAAACTTGTAGATTTGAGCCTGTTTTAGAAAGGACAAGAATTGCTGTGCGTTCACGTTTTGTCCTTTATGGTAAAGGCGTAACGCAGTCGGGCCCAGGAAGATAACAGATAAAAGTGACAGGTGTCATCCCATCGAAGGAGAATCTTAAGTACATATATTTTAATCTCTGAGAGACATTTCATTTGCCCTTCCTTGAAACCATATAGGCGCATTCGCACAAAATCAGGTGAATTTCTTTTTTGTCAAATATTCTAAGTATGAACTCCTTGAAAGAATACTATTCGTTTATTTATTTATTTTTTGTTTATTGATCAAAGAAGAGAAAAATGATTCAGGTTCAAGCATTTTTCGTAACTAAACATGTACACATAATAATTATTATTTAAGATAAAGAAGGCATGTCAGGGAAAATTGATTTTCTTTCCATTAACTGTAAAGTTAGGTCCAGCTTTTTCTTCTAATTTGGTGTGTCGGGCTTTCTACCTTGGGTTTGGCCTAGATGAGAGGGCGCTCTATGAGCAATTGCTGACCTGTTTTGTGTTCCATGTATGGTACTGAGGTTAGATGGAGAATTTAGAGAGCGAGGGAAATACAATTAAAGCTGAACGCGCACACGCGACCTGTTGTGTTGCATTCGTGCCTTAGTTTCATGTTCCCGTTAACTCATTCACTACGTAAGCCGAATATTCGGCTCGCTAATTTTGGCTTCGCTATATAAAGGCGAATGGTCGGCTTGGGTGGACACCGATTTTGCAACACTAATATCTAAGCCAACTTCTCAAAATATTGAATCCCATCCTGGTTCATTGATTTTCCGTTACTTTAATGTCTAAGGCCTTGTTTTTATACTCAGTGAAAGAAAAAAAACATCTTTGAACTTCGTCTGGATTTCTAATTGGATAGTGTAGAGAGTTCCCGTCCACACCTATAAAAGTTAAGGTAGGGAATGAGTTAACTCTCTATTGATCCAGTGTCTCGCATGTGAGAGCATTTTCATTCATTGGCCTAAGATTAAAAAAAAAAACAAAATGCGACGAGACTACAATGCGACAGCAATACGGCACAGCCTTATGTGTTCCGCGACCTCAGGACTTATTTTTCTTTCTCCATTTCTTGAAAAACTGAAGGTCTTTTAGAATGAAGAAGAGGTCTGACAAATACACACTTTTGACACTTGTTTAATTTGCATTTGTGACATTTATCAAACTGGTTCACAGTTCCGATTCATTCTAATTCTTTATCATAATGCTGAATCTTCGAACGGTAAACATCGGATTTCTCAGTTGTGCAAAAAGTGGAGCTGGAACTCAGAACTAAGCTCGCGATGCGCCTGGCTTTATAATTATTTAAGGTAATGTCGAAACTGATGATGAGTGAGGAATCTGCCGCCAAGTTGAACATTTCATTATGGCGATATGTAGCTTGACCCCTTCTCCCCCAACAGATGAACTGTGTCACTTTACTGGGTTGTTTTTGGCAGCAAAGTTCCATATTTGGCACTAACAATGTGTGCTTAAAACAGTATCGGCTGATTGGCTAATGTACCATAATCCACAGGCTATAAAACAGACAAATAAGAAAGAATGCACTTTTAAGGGTGGTCTAGAAACGTGTGGGATGGCGGTCAATTGATGTAGGACAATTGGTGCTTACTAGACTTCTCAAAGCTCCTCCATGAACACAACCACTTAACACTGTCAAGGGTTGTATGCTGGAATGTCTCGCATAAGAAATAATACAGATTCGAAGCGAGTCCAGGCATTTTTACCCTGTTTAAGTCAAATTGTTTCAATCCATGACATCAAATTGATTGTGATAGTTGTGTGTATAGCTTCTAGCTATTTAGCCTGTATATAACTGATTTTAAGTCGGATTGGTGTATACATTATAATTATATTTATAATGTTTTAAATAATGTAAGTCTGATACGGAAACGATACACTAAAATATCAAAGGAAAAGTAAGGACAAAACAAGCTCCATAATATTTCATCATTTGCGCTGTGTTGGAATGGCAGCTCAGAATAACATTCTTGCACTACTGTGAGCCACCTTGAGCAGACCGATTTTACACAACCCTATGCTTGAAAGTGAACAGACCATCTTACCACTTTAAACACGACAGTTAACTACTAAACTCAGTCCAAAAGCGCGCAAGGAATACACCCTTCCCATTTGTTACACTGATCTCCTTCCACTCATAGAATGATGTCCTTGATCCTGGCCTAACCTTTACGCATGTGCGGAACAGATTCCTCGTGGAAAAAAAAAGGGAGAGGGGGCAGGGCGGTAAGCGGGTAAGGATGGAGGCAGAAGTACGAGGACCGTGAGTGTGAGCGCACAACAAATCCAGGCGTCGTCAGTTTGCAGATATCGATTTATCAAGCCAAGTAGCTCACACCACCGATGACACGCGCCGGATTAGGATGTTCATACTGGTCCATGCTCTGCGCACCATTTGCTACTGCCAAGGTCAGGTTATCAGTGGTTCTGAGACCAGATGTTTCGGGGGCCACGGGCTTGGGGGGGGGGGGGTGACCCTTGAGTCCATCTGCCTGAGAAAATGCATGGCAGAGAATGTAGTGGTCGTGACTAGAGCTTGGCCATCTGAAGAACTGAAAATCAAAATGTATTGTACTGAGCAGCGCTGCCGGCCCTTGGGATTTTTCCCAAGATCTTGGGATGTTAAGGGTTTACATTTCAGGTGTTTTTTTTTCCTTTTTCTTCAGATCTAGGGCTTTTTCAGGCTTTTGCAGACTCCATAATTTGGTATTCTTTCTCTGCAAAAAAAACACAAAAAACCCAAAATTGTCCTTCCATTTACGACGTAAAGGGTAAAAATAAAGCCAATAATGGCCTAAGTGGCAGTTTGAGACTGCCTGTATGAGAGGATCTTTTACGTGGTGTGCCAGCTAACCATTGCACTGCTTAGTTTAAATTCAGCACATAACGAAATTGTAACTTTTTGAATGTATATTTTGGGTTGGAAAAAAATCTTGGGATTTTTTTTTTTTTAAGAGAACCTTGGGAAATCTGAAACTCTTCACAGGCAACGCTGGTACTGAGTACTGATTTGACCCAGAATAACAATTTGCAGACCCTCATAAAGTAGGTATCAAAATTAATGCTACTTCCCCAGTCAAAAAGTTGAAAATCCGAGAAACCTGAAAGTGAAAAAAAAAAAAATGCAGATGAAAATCACAAGAGCCTAATCTACCCAAAATCAGGGGTTCCTCAACTTTTTTTTTCTTCCCCGTTTACCTATATTATGGCAACTTTTTGAAAGTATATTTTTTTATTTTCCCCCTCCCCACCCACACCCACACCCACACCCACACACACACACACTCATACACACCCTGGCGTTGTGCATGGACCATCTAACTGTTTGGTCAGAAACACGATTTTCATCTTCATGCGCCGATAACTAAAGTTGATAAAAAAGAAAAGTATTGTTACTATGAATTGATAAGCGTACCTACAATCTCCACCTTCTCCCCTACCCCCCTCTTCCATCCAAGTACGATTTCATGCCCTGAAAACGTTTCCCCTCCCCCGCCCCTTCTTCCGAGCCTATGTCGATGAATGTTGATGATAACGTCTTCTTCATCTTTGAAAACTTCAAATGGCGTAACTGTCTAGACTATTTGACTGTGTTATTAGAAACAATATATTTATATAAGCCAATAACTTAATATTCTGAACGAAAAAAAAAAAACCGTTTAATTTACTACCACAATTGAAAAGCACACGTAAGTCTCCCCCCCCCCCCCCCCCACCCCCGCCAAAAAAACAACAACAAAAAAACAAACCATCCCGTGTGTCCGCCTTTCATATGCCAAAAATTAATTTCTCGGCATTGAGGAGATAATGAGATTTTTTTCATCAACTTCGCCACCAGCCAGGAACGCATTGAGGCGTGTATTCTCCACGGACATCTTACACTAATCACGGAAAGGGCGCGCTGAGTGCACTGCACGATCGAGTTAGTGTTACAATGCATCGCTGGTGTTCTCTCTACCCCCTCCCTCCAACTCCCCACCCGTTCCCCCACCCCAAGCCATACCCATACTCCCCCTCCCCCTCGGAAGGGAGTGACTTGGATCCACTCCAGCTCGCATGACGAAGTACCAGCTCATTTTCCACACACATACACAGGCGCCAACTATTGCCCAGTTCTGTCCACGTCCTACCCATGATTAGCGCCTGGTGTGTTCAGTACGTCACACTTTTTCTAGGAACACTAATGCACTATTGTGCTTTTGCCACAGTTTGGTTGAGCGAGATAGAGAGAGCTAGAAAGAGAGAGAGAGAGAGAGTGAGAGAGAGGAGAAGGGGGAGGAAGAGAGAGAGAGTGAGAGAGAGGAGGAGGAAGAAGAGAGAGAGAGAGAGATTGAGGGAGAGAGAGAGAGAGTGAGAGAGAGGAGAAGGGGGAGGAAGAGAGAGAGAGAGCGAGACAGAGAGAGAGAGCACTCTGTGTCCGTTACTCTCGATGTAATATATTAGTTTCAAGACATAGATTTAAATATGCGCTGACATTAATATTCACCTCGCTTATACGCGTGCAAGCGGTGGGCATATAATATTGAAAGAAGGAATGGTCAGTCTCGGTATTCTGTGTCTCGGCAATTATTACCCTCACTACTTCCATAACATGTTTATGTATTAATTTATTTACGTACTTATTTATTTGAATTTTGATTACAGCAAATATGTGCGATATAAAAAATTCACTGATTTTCTCTCGGGGCCCAAAGTGTTAATAGATCTACATCATTATGCAATACCCAAAATTTGCACTTTTATGTGGAGTAAATATTTGAAATATGACAATAATTATGTGCTTTTTAAAGACCTACAGTCGCTTTCCATGACGATTATTTTTTTTACACTTTCATGCATACGTCTTGAAGAATTCATGCGCAGTTTTCACATCCATGGTGCGGTTTTCTACATGTCCCTTGAAAAATAATGTCTACGATAAAATTGTAAGGTGCGTATTTTAAAAACCACGCACGTTTTCTGCACGTCAAGTTTCGGTCCGCAATCTATACGTATAAGGCATGTATGGATCATGGAAAGGGGCCATTAGCCTCGAGAGACATGAATTATATAGTTATATAATATATACAGCCAGTCATAACCTTGTGGAATGGTTATGAGCTATCAGTAATAACAGTGGGAGAAACTAAAGAGGTATAATGCGTTTAGGGACTCGTGCGCCCAGTCCCTTGCACATTTTTTCGAACACTGAATGTGGTATTGCATGCAATCTTATATAATATTATATTATTATTTCACATAGCCTTCTTCTGTTAGCTTTGTAGCAAGCAGGGTATTTCTTACACATTCTAAGACCTTCAGATAATCTGTTGTAGCTATATATATCAATTAGAGCCGGTTGTGGTGGTGGTAGAAGGCTAAAAATGAATGGTGCTGCAGGGCCACAAACATAGACGCTAGTTTTTATGTATTTATCAGGTGGCCTTCTATTGTTAACATTGTAGCAAGGAGGGTATTTTTAGAACTGTCACAAGGAGATAGAAAAGAATATAGTCTAACCCACACGGAGTCTGTGCAACATTATACAGAAATGCTATGTGACTACTCGGGCAAGAGCAGCATGTGACACACTGTAGCAGTGGTTCTCAACTCTTTCTGGCAATCGCCCCCTTAAGCCCCAAATTTTCTATCATCTCTCCCTTCCCTCCCTTCCCCTTGCCATAATCCAATCATTGCCCTTCCGGCCCCCACCCCAACCTCGGCAAAAAAATAATAATATTAAAGCCGCCCCTTTCGTCACCCCCAACACCTTTTTCCATTGTACCGTTCTTCATTTTCGCACTTGATCCCCTTTTCGGTTGTTCTTTCCGCCCAGCCTCCTATCGCCCCTTTCGTCTTTTTCGCCCCCCCCCCCCCGCCTCCTCCAGGGAAAATAACCTCATGGGGGGTTGGGGGAGTAGTTATGCCTACATTGACAACCACTGGTCAGTAGTATAAGGCATAATTATGCTGACCGGATGGTGTTAGAGGGCCGAAGTAATTCTTGAACGCTGGTGATACTCATTACTGATGCTGGAAATGTCAGTTGATCATTTGAGTCAAATGATTCAATCCTCAGCCAGATGATTAATTAGTGGTTAGACCGCTTGGTTAATCGATGTCGTCTATAACAGAAAGGGCTTAAGTCCATACCAAGTAAAACTTGACGTAAAGCATGTTAAACAGAATTCAGACTCAACTCTTATTGGACGTCGGCTCCTGGAACCTTTCCCAGTACATGTAATTTCAACAAGTTTCACAGCTACAGCTAATATGAGTAGGACTGTCGGAATCGCATCCGACAAGAGAACGTCGAAATAACAGATTAGTGGTGGGAGAGAAAAAAAATAAGCCGGTGAAATCAAATGTCTCCATTATAGGAAGAGTGTCCAATAAACAAGGTACTTACGTCCCCCGTTTTTCTAATGAGCGGCATGCCGACACCCCTTCCTCTCATTCCACTGTTGTGTGAAACAGTTGCGTGGCAAATGGTTGCCGCTCTCGGCGTGATGCTGTAGCTATCCACTAAATGGGCAGTGTTTACTTTTTCACCGCGACATGGTTATTTCTTCAGAAAAAAGTGATGATAGTGACACACACACAGTGCGGTAATTAACAAAAAAGATGCCGTCAAGGCCTGGGGCCAACTATGCACGAATTTTAAGTGTGAAAATTTTTTTTTTAAAGTTACATTTTCATTACACATCTCACTCGCGTTATCTATGCCAAGGGTCCCTCCTTTGTCCACATACCACTCTGACCCCGTCGGCACTGCGAAAAGCAATCAAGAGGTCCGATGTGCAGGGAATAGCGTGGGCGTTTTCGGCGGCACAGTAGTAGATTTAGTGCACTTGTTGTGCTCTGGATGGGGTGGGATGTATATAATGTATCAATATAAGATGAGCGAGTGGAAGAACACGTCGAACTGCTGGGAAATAGTTCGTAACATTAAAGAAAGAACAGATCAGGACTTAAACATTGTGTCGAGTTACCCAGAATGTCGACAAAAGCAATGTCGAGATAAGTGGATCGGACTGTAATTCAGTTGGTAGAGTGTTCACTGAATCCCACTGGCGGGTGTCCAGATTTTTTTGTCAGTCTTAATTTAGTTGACGTTTCTAGTTAGGTGAAGGAACTTTCAAAAGATGAGGGACGAAAGAGGAAAAGAAAAAAAAAAAAAGAAGACAGACAGGCTAATTTGGCTTTCTTCATCGTGAAGGACCAGAAATTAAATGTTTGAAAACATGTTCATGGCCAACCTGTAATCGCTCTGGTCAAGCTACACCTAGGAGGCACATTCAGTGAGTCGGTATCTCGGCCTTGCTTTTTTAATTAATTTTTTTTTTTGACATGGACTACTGGAAAAACAAATTATTGGAAAAATACTTTTGTCTATAAATGTGTAGATAATACAAGAGACTGCCAAACTTTCAAAGCATCGTCTTCAGACAGAACATAAACCCGTATTGAAAATATTTCCACGTTCATCGATGCAGAAATGAGACCAGCCTACGTGACACCGGTTTGGAGTTGTCTTTTTATTGTGATCCACGAAATAATTATTTTCTGGCGTGGACCTGAGGCGTGTTTTGTGGTTTCCCAAGGAGGCCGAAATCTGCAAATTGTCTCCACAGATTTTTACCCTATTTATAAAATTCGTATTACACATAGCCATACTTCACCGTACGGGCTTTTTCAAGCTAAATTTTTAATATAACTCATTCTGATCGTATTAAAAGAATGTGAAAGCTTGAAACCAACCCAAAGTAAGAACGGCCCAAAGTGGCCGTTGTCGTGCCGACGCACCGTTAAACCCAAACTCAAACTCAGTACTCGATACATACAGGCTAAAACTATGAAAAGGGTACGCTTTAATTCATCTAAACAAATAGAACCTGTCAACATAATCTATCCTCCTTGCAGCTGTTATACGCTTTTATTGGTACACTCTCGCGGATCAGAGAGCTCGCAATTTCCATTCATTAGCTTGCTTGTGACACTAGAGTCACAGCTGTCTCACCAGGTCGCTCCAGCGTACCCCCGGTATTCGGAAAAATACACTTGTATCTAGTGATGAACATCGATCCTGTATATGGTTTTAGACCCACCCCCACCCCAACTCCTCTTTCCCGTTTTGTTTCGTGTTTTATTTTGTAGCCCAGATTCTGCCCGAGTAGCACTGCATGACTATACGGATTTGCCCTTCAATTAAATATCACCATAAGCAACTAAAATACAATAATGTAAAAAGTGTTCAATTCTTCTTCTTCTTCGACGATTTGGTCTTGCCCACAGCTTCCGCTCCGCTCCGCTAGTTTTACGGACAATGTCGTAAGATTCTCTTTCCCTCTGTAAACTTGTCCATAGCAGCTTTAGAGGCAAAGAGTTTTTCATCCGTCATTGTCAGTAAATATAGCGGAGCGGATGCTGTGGACAAGAGTAGAATGCGTCACCTTTGTAACCGAAATGAAAATGGAAATGAAACAATAAACATTCTAAGCCTTTGGATTCTGAAATCTCGAAATATCACGAAAACAGTATTACCTCCTCCACTTCAGTTTGACCAACTTTGATACTCCCTTGGCTCAGAGGCCGATTTATAGTGGGCAAAAGGGGCTGTTACCTCCCCCCTCCTACCCCCCACCCTCACTAGAAGGATCCCCTTCTTTCCAAATTAAATATAATAAGTTTAATTTTGCTGTATGAATTTTTGAGTCAGCTAAGAAACCAAAGAATATGTAGCAGGATTGCTCTGTTCTTTATTCGTCTTACCTATAAATCTACTTTTGTTGGTATTTCTGTTTATTTATATTGTTGTGTTCGTGTATTGACTTCAGATATGCAACTCACTCAGTATTTAAGTATAATGTAAGTATAACAATTGATAAATACCAGTTACAATTACATTCAACGAACGGATTTGATATATAAAGTTGGTGGTTTACCGTATATTTTAATTTCTGTTTATGAGGGGCCCTCTCTCGTTCACGAATCCAAATATTACTGACAAGTAAAGAGGCGATAGAGGGAAAGAGAGAGAGGAGAGGAGATGGAGAGAGAGAGAGAGAGAGGGGAGAGAGAGAGAGGAGAGGGAGAGAGGGGTGGAGAGAGAGAGAGACGGAGAGAGAGAGAGAGAGAGGGAGAGAGAGAGAGAGATGGAGAGAGAGAGAGGGAGAGAGAGATGGAGAGAGAGGGATGGATAGAGAGAGAGAGACGGAGAGAGAGAGAGAGAGAGACAGAGAGAGAGAGAGAGACAGAGACAGACAGACAGACAGACAGATAGAAAAATATATAGACAGATGAGAAATAAATTAATGAGCTGTTAATCGTTTGGTTATTGACAGATTGGTGGCAAATGTTCCGCAAATATCCTTTTGCCTTTTGTTGATTCTTTTCGTTCAATTTCATTTTCAGTTACCGCCACTGAACAGGGCTAAGGAAGCAGAAAAGCCTCCCTTGGCCGGAGGTTGGAAAACAGGAACATCAAGTTCCAGAAAAAGAAAGAGTTGGGTAAGATTTTGAAATAACTTCACATTGCGTTATGTGTCTTGTATAATCATTCCTAGTAGCCTACGTGGGTGCTTCATGCAGTCAGTTTAAGCTTTCCTAGTAGTCTACGTGGGTGCTTCATGCAGTCAGTTTAAGCTTTCCTAGTAGCCTACGTGGGTGCTTCATGCAGTCAGTTTAAGCTTTCCTAGTAGTCTACGTGGGTGCTTCATGCAGTCAGTTTAAGCTTTCCTAGTAGTCTACGTGGGTGCTTCATGCAGTCAGTTTAAGCTTTCCTAGTAGTCTACGTGGGTGCTTCATGCAGTCAGTTTAAGCAATTTTATGTCTTTCCTCTAAGCTTTTGCCACCCGTCTTTCTTCCTCACTCTCATTTTGTTGGCAGCCTCTTTCTGGAAAAATACGATGTTTGAATCTCCTTCTACTCCTCTCTCTCTCTCTCTCTCTCTCTCCCTTCTCCCCCACACACCCTCGCATACACACACCCACACACCCAGGTTATACATGGAAAGAGATAGTGTGAGTGAGAGAAAAAGAGAGAGAGAGAAAGGGGGAGAAAGAGGGGAGAGAAGGGAGAGGATAGACAGACAGACAGACAAACAGAGATGGGTGAATGGATGGATGCATAGATGGATGGATTCATGGATGGATGGATTGAGAGAAGGAGGGGGGGGGTTGGATGGATGGGTGGGTGGATGGATGGATGGATGGATGGATGGATCTATGGATTCGAGAGAGAGAGAGAGTGAAGGGAAGAAGGGAAGACAAGATCAAAGAGACACAGAGAGAGAGAGAGAGAGAGAGAGGGGACGAGAGAGAGAGAGAAAAAAAAGAGAGAAAGAGAGAGGGGAGAAGGAGGAGGAGAAAGAGACATACATAAAGGTAGAGAGAGAGAGAGAAGAAGAAGACAGAGAGTGAGAGAGAGAGAGAGAGAGAGAAAAATCGTAGTAAATGAATGAATAAATAGATTAATTATTGCTTGGTCACTGATAGGCTGGTAGCAAATCTTGCCCAAAATATGTATTATTGTTTGTTGATTCTCATGTGTTTCCTTTCATTTTCAGCCAAGTTTGAGAGAACTCCTGTGTGGCAGTACTGGCACATCATCCAGCAGCCCGGCTGCTCCATCAAGTGTAAGTCTGTCTTTGTTGCCTGCTTGTCTGTCTGTTTGTCCACTTACTAGGAATGAGAGAGAGAGAGTGAGAGGTGAGAGGGAGAGAGAGAGCGTGAGAGATGAGAGAGAAAGAGAGAGAGTGGTGAGAAAGAGGATAGAGAGAGAGAGAGTGAGAGAGAGAGACAGACAGAGAGAGAGAGAGAGGAGAGAAGAAAAATATATAAATTAATTAATGAATGATGGCTCAATTAAAAAATATACTTTCCGAGCTATGAGTTTTGAAACATTTGTGTGGTGATAATTTTTCTAAGATAATATAAAAATCAAGAAAAGTCACTTTTTTTTAACGTAATTCCGACATGGTAGGTCAAGTTTAGTTCCTTTGGAATCGATTTCTGAAGCTTAAGTAACATTTTCAAAAGTTATTTAACTCGCTGATTACCATAATGGATTCCACTTCTAGACTACAGTTCCTCTGTTATTACAATAGTATTTCACTTACAGTTCATTTCCTTGGGCCTGGCTTCATTCGTTTAAGTTGAATTTTGCAAGCATTTCTGAAATGTTTTTTGTTTGTTTCATGACTTGAATTTCTTCAAAGCTTTTTTGTTTTATGATTGGATAATGATAAAGTGTTTTGGTTCATGTCAGGTTTTCTTTATATAATATGTTTTTTGTTGTTACAAGTTCATGTCTTGTGTATACATGGAATTGATCATTAGGATAAAGGGCCTGCATCAAAATTCGAGCTTAAACTTGAAAATTGTGACTCTGATATATTGATTTTTAACTCTCACACCCCCCCCCCCTGCCCAAACCGCAATCCGTCTGTTCTGTGTGGTGATCATATAAAATATTGACAACGTTTCATTCCACGGTTCCAGTACAAATACATGCCAATTATTTATCACCGGACAACCTTTGTTTCAATGTTGCATTTCACTGTTTCAGTATAAAATATTAATAAATTATAGATAGAGCAAAAGAACATTAGTTTACATAGATCATGTACGTTTTCTATTTCACAGGAACATGAAACTCCAGCGAAAAAAAGGCGAACCCAGGTAAGAATTTGAAACTTCCCATTGAACTGAGTGTTTTATTGCATTGAAAGACCCGAGAACAACACCTTGGTTCAGTTCACACAATGAGGATGGCTAGAGAGAAGGCGAAAAAAAAACAAAAAACAGTTAAATGTTAAACTTGACTCATGGTGTTGTATTGGGAATAGTGAACTGTATCCACATTGTAAAGCTCCAAGACCTGCGACATTTTCGGCAGGGCCATTGATTGTAGCAGACAGGGCTTTTCACTGGGCTTCCTGTCATACCAGCAACACAATTTTTACTAAATTATGACTTGACTTGATGTTGTTCTCAATTATCTTCATGCCACAACTTGACCATGAACCTCTGACCCACTGAATACACACACTATCAATATGTCAGTTCCGATGTACCGATACAGATTTTGCTGGAACATTTTTAGTAACTGTCTATTATTTCATATCAATGCAATGCACAACCCTCTACCACTGCATATGTGAAATTTTATTTAGATTTACTAGGGAAAGAAATCCGAAAAGGTTCAGTTTTCGAAAAACATCTGCCTAGGCCGTCAAGCTATGCCAAGTTGGACATTCTATAGCCATTTTTTTTTTTTTTGTAAAAATGTTAACATTTTGCAGGCCATGGACAAATTTTTGTATTGGTCTTCGTACATTACGATATCACTTTGGTGATAATTGTTTCTCTAGATACTGTATTTCAACATTGATGTTTATATATTGTAAAAAAAAAAAGAACCTAGAAGAGGGACTCGGCATTGGCAGGAAAAAAACACCTGTGCTTGTGCTATTTGCCTCTCTCTCTCTCTCTCTCTCTTTCTCTCTCTCTCTCTCTCTCTCTCTTTTGTCTCTCTTTCTCTCTCTCTCTCTTTCTCTCTCTCTCTCTTTCTCTCCTCTCTCTTTTGTCTCTCTTTCTCTCCTCTCTCTTTTGTCTCTCTTTCTCTCTCTCTCTCTCTCTCTCTCTTTCTCTCTCTCTTTCTCTCTCTCTCCCTTTTGTCTCTCTTTCTCGCGATTTCTCTCTCTCTTTCTTTTTCTCTCTCTCTCTTTTCTCTTTCCCTGCGTGTCTCCCTCTCTACTCTCTCTCTCTCTCTCTCCCTCTTTCTCTCTCCCTTTCTCTCTCTCTCTCTCTCTCTCTCTCTCTTCTCCCTCTCTCTTTCTTTCACTCACTTAGAAAATGACTTTTATAATTTTTTTCAAGATGTCATTCAATGCATTGAGTTAAAAAAAAAAGTGAGGTGCTTCGTTGGGTTGGGGGGGGGGGGGGGCGTTCAAATATAACATACTCTGGAAAATCCAAATGAGCCTTTGGAAAATCTATGCAAAAAATACGGAAATTTTTGGAGTCAAAAGTGTATGAACCCTGAATGATGTCTTCTGTTGACAAATTTGGCGTCCAATCTTTCTCTCTGTCACACTGTCATTTCTGTTGGCAGACGCAAACTTTAGTTTGTGAGCTCTGCTGACTGTCTCTCTACAAATACTACATACCATGACATACACCATTTTTTTTTCTCCTTCTCCCTTCTTGTGAGTGTACTCCTGCACAGGCACTCCCATACATATACTGAGAGAGAGAGAGACGGAGAGAGGGAAGGAAAGAGCAAGAGACAGAGAGAGAGAGGGAGGGAACGGGCAAGAGACAAAGAGAGAGAGAGAGAAAGAGACAGAGACAGAGAACGAGAGAGAGAGGGGGAGAAAGCAAGAGAGAGAGAGAAAGATTCAGAGAGGGAGAAAGCAAGAGATAGAGAGAAATCGGGAAGATAAGTGAAGAGAACTAAATGAGTAATCTACTTTTGTTGGTATTTCTATTTATTTATATTGTTGTGTTCGTGTATTGACTTCAGATATGCAACTCACTCAATATTTAAGTATAATGTAAGTATAACAATTGATAAATACCAGTTACAATTACATTCAACGAACGGATTTGATATATAAAGTTGGTGGTTTACCGTATATTTTAATTTCTGTTTATGAGGGGCCCTCTGAACTGGAAATGCTCCCCCCACCACGGCCCCCAAACCAGGTCTAAATTTGGCCCTCCTAAGGCTGGGAGGAACATGATAGCTAGCATTTGATACACTCTGAAAAAAAAACAAAAAACACCACATCTGTCAAAGACATACTGAATTCCAGAGGCCGTGTAGCCTGGCTACTGACTGTTGGAGCTCCCCAGATTTCTGAAAGTAAGCCATTCCCTATACAGAAATCGATAACAATAAAAATCCATAGACATTATGTAAATGTCAATTCATAAGAGGGTGCGAGGAATGCTTTGGCATGTACCGAAGGCCTGAAATTCCTCAAGTCTTGCTTTCATACTGGTGAAAAGATGGTTTGGTGGGCAATGAAAACTACCATTGTCCAACTTTAAATTATGTATTGGAGTGTTATTTCAATGTTATGACTCAGTTAACCCCCCCCCCCCCATCCCCAAATATTTTACCTCAGTATTACCAGAGATCTGTGGTATTACTTTCCCCAAAGAGAAAAATTAAATGCAACACACTTTCGTTGAACTAACGACACAGACTCCTTGAAACCCTGTTACTATAACCCTCTTTGCCCTTGTCCCATTTTGCCTCAGATTTTTCGTATTCATTTCGTCTTACAAGAGTCTCTGGTCTCACAATACAATACTGTCGTGCCAGAGAGGACAATCTAGAGCTTTAATACTCTGCCGTATTACGGTAAAACACTGTATGTGCCAGTCTAGATCAGATTCACATTTCAACATCTTTGCAAAGAATGAAACACATGTATGCGCAATCTTTCTATTTGGACAATACTGTGATTTTTTTTTTTTTTAAACGACTAACAGATTTTGAGAGGGCGCAAAGAGAAGTTTACATTTACTTATGTATTTATTTAATTTTATTTGCACACATAACAGCGTCTTTCGTCATAACAAGGCAGAACTGTTGTGAAAAGCCACAGCAGATACTCATTGGCATGGTTAAGGAACATCTATCCAAAGCCCTTCCAACGAAAAAAAAATAATAAAAAAAAATGCTACTTTGGCTGTGTTGCCAAACCTCTCACAAGAGGCGTTTTATTTTGTTTATTACTCTTTGGCCAACTTCCAATATCGTTACTGCGACAATTTCGTTAGTGAAAAAGGTTACTGTGGCCGGCGAGCCAAACATAAGGCTAAATCTAACACTAACTCTTGCACTCTCCCCAAAAATTCACGGCTGTTGTTAGGCGACAGCAGCATTGAAAAACTCGGAGGGCCCGTGTGCATACTGCGCACGTTAAAGATACCTTGGCAGGTGGAAATCGAAAAGAGCAGGCCAAACAGGCCGCTGCCCGGGCAGCGTGATTTTTTTCCGTACCAGCTTCAGCAAATTCAAGAGCGTGGCAGCAACATATCCCCAAACACAGGTCATCGGCTAAGGGACTTCTCGTCCTATCGAACACTGCCATGGGTGCGGCAATCCATGGACTGTGCCTGATATGACTCTGAAAGTCATCGAAAATCCCTGGAATGTGTTGGAGCTGTCTTGTGTTTGGGGGTGTGTTGCTGCCCCGCTCCTGAATTTGCTAAATCTCGCACGGAAAAAAATCAGGCGCCCGGGAAAACATAAATAAAATTCATCATTACCACCCCCTCCCCTCCCCTCCACTCCTCTCCCTCATCCCCCCCCCCCAAAAAAAAACAACCTGCCGACATGCGCTGCACTGTGGCAACGACGTGTCTGCTCCAGTTGTAACTGGGCTGCATTGACACAAAGGCAAATTTCCCAAATGGGATTAAAGAAGTAAACCAAAAAAATATAAATAAATTACATGATAAGCTATAGCTGAACAGTAAACACATCTAAGTATTTTCTCCATTCGCCATTGTAATAAGGTGATGGTTCTCTAACAGTAGAGAAAATTCACTGTGCAAACATAACTCAATGACCGTGGCGACGTGTCCCAGACAGTCACTTCCAATGTGCTCAGATAGATCTGATTGATAGTTTGGCAGGCAATCTCGAACGTTTTCAACAGAAAACCCTGGGAATTCTGTAGACAGTCACTTCCAGTGTGCTCTACTATATATGATTGATAATTTGGTAGGTAGTCTCGAAAGTATTTAAGAGAAAACCCTGAGAATTCTGTAGACAGTCACTTTCAATGTGCTCAACTATTTATGATTGATAGTTTGGTAGGCAGTCTCGAAAGTTTTCAACAAAATGTCCTGAGAATTCTGTAAACAGCCACTCCCAATGTGCTCAACTAGGTCTGTTTGGTAGTTTAGTAGGCAATCTCGAAAATGTTCAACAGAAAATTCTAACAAATCTGTAAAATTTTGAGAAATTGTAAGTTGCAGCTTTATGACACTCCACACATCGACTACAGAATACACATTACACTTTCAGTTTACCCTGACAGACTGCAATTTCGTCAATCATCGCTTGAGCCATTCAGACTAGAAATAGCGACACTCCGGACAATCTACCATGATTATGATCTCAGAGCTCCTACAGGATCATGAAAGCAGATTTTACATGCATGATGATGAAAACGACTAATTTTCCTTCCTTGTGCGGAGGTTTGGCCGTGTTCCAAGTGATGTAAAAATTCATAGCTTGGGGAAGACGGCGTCTCAGAAATATGGGAGATAACGTTACGTGAGAGGTTATTAGTGTTATGCACCTTTATTTTTTTTTTGGTTAGAAATTAGTATTTTATCTGAGCTAAGGTGATCTTTGCCATACAAGATAAAGTGATGAAAATCCCGGTTAATTTACAGCTTCACTGTAGAGAAAAGATAATACCGGCATTGTAGTAACCCCCCCCCCCCCCGGCAAAAAAAAATCAAAAAAATCACATACAACAGTTAGGATTTCAAGAGATAAGTGTGCAATTCTTTTGACTGCAGTGCCATTTGAGCGGTCAAAAAGTTTAATATCCCAATCTGGAGGAGTCCGTTTCCACGGATCCACCACCCAGTTCTTCTCACAGGAGTAGAGAACGCCTTGGATCTGAGTCTGGTGCAGTAGTAACAGCAAAGACATTAGATAGTACACCTTGAGACAGTTAGCACCTTTAGCGTGCACAGATTTCGCACCATAACCTAACGGCGAATGCGCCGAAGTCATGAACGGCGCTGCATGTTACAAAGCCGTATAGGGAAAATATTGAATTTTGCTAGACTGTTCAGCTGTCGCTGTAGGCTTCGATTGAAGCCTCTCATTAATTTTGTAATTATAACTTCAAAGGCTGTGGGAAGACTGGATAGTTTTTCTCTCTTTTTTTTTTAAATGTCGCAGTAGCACTATAAAAATCCTCATCAATAATTTATCATTATATTAAGCATTCTTTTCATGCTATACGCCATGGACCCCGCCCTCGATCAGCTCACAAACTGTGCGCACGTTTTTTTGTTTTTTTTAAAGATGCGAAGAAGGGGGTGTCTCATCTTATCGTTTCTAATATCTTTGGTAATAGTGCACTGTAGTTTTACGGTAAAACACCTAAAAAAACGGAGACAAAACTTTAAAGGAGCGAAGAAAAGACAAAATAAAATAAAACGTATTTCCAGTTGCTCTCTACCTTCGTCTTTGCTCACTTTCAATGTTTGTGAAGGCCAAAGGAAAACTCCTTGTGGTACAAAATTATAACCCAGGCTGAAAGACAGAGCATAATTTTATTCCATTACTGGCTGAAATCCCCAATCTTTGCTCGGGACCTTTTCATTAGTTTCAGATCTGGGTGATTATAATGTTTCTGCTTCACGTTATCCGCTCCTTTAGGCTTACTTTGTCGTTGCTCTTCGTTTGTTTGGTTTTTAGATAAGTCTTACTGCATTCCTTTTGCGCGTTAACTCCATGCCCACCCGTCGGCATTCATGAAAGGCTGCCATTATCGGCCAACATTATCGGCGGATACTACCAAGTTTATCCGCCAACAACATGGGCCCGGGTTATCCATCAGTATTGATATTGACTAAATACAAAAGACAAAACCAAACCAAACAAAACAACAAAACAAAAAAAAAAACGGATGCATTCCCTATTATTGTTGGATTAAAGAAAAACAAACAAAACTTAAACGGATTGATTCCTGATATTAAAAACACTTTAAAAAAAAATAATTCCCGCCTGGGATTCGAACCGCGATCACTCGACTGACAGGAGAAGATGCTAACCACTACGCTTTTACGGACCCTGTGTAATTGTGAAGAAAATTTTCCAAAATAAATATCACTAAACCAATTATCAGCGACCAAACACTCCGTTCATGGAATGGCAATAATGTGCGCAATGGGCAGTGTGTTTACTTGTGAACATGTCGCAGGAAGTGATAACGCCATGGTCTGGTGGACAAGAAAAAATCAGGGGTAAATTAACGACATAAAGCAAACTCCCCCCAAAAATACTTCTCCGCCATTTCAAGACTACAAATCGAGCAAAGAACCAATCTGCAGGTCGAAAGGAAGGCACATTGTCATGTAGAATTTCGAGCAAATCCCAAGTTGTGTGAGGGGCGCCAGGTCTTGTTAAAAAATCCGGCGATGTTTTTATTATCATTATGATAGACACTGAAGTTAAAAGTAAGCATTTCCTAGATTGACATATTTTTGTAAATACGGTCTTTTCCCGTAAAACGGCAGGGGCAGCCTTGGGCAGTTCGGGGCTAAGGGGTGAGGGTGGGGACCAGAGGGGGGAGGAGACTGGGAAATGAAACCCGAAATCGGGCTGTGTGTTTTCGTCTGTCCTTGATTCCATCCGCCTCACCCCGGCTTCAACTTCGCACACAGACACAATGCGTCAGTGACCGGAATAACACCCTCAACCGAAATCTAGGTCAATTCATTGGAGGCCCAAGACACTGATGCCCTGTTACGTAACTTGATATGGCTGGCAATATCGAGTACGAGGATGCCAGATACCGTTTATTCACTGGTACCACAGTTTACTAATGCCAAAGAGAATGGTATCGAGACAAGAATACTTAGGTACGCTACATTTACACATCCTGTCACCTTGTCATTACTGTTTTGCTGGGACTTTTAAATGTGGCTTAGAATGTGTTCTACCATTGTGTTTTAATTTTATTGGATTAACTGTTCATTTTGTGATCAGGAACAATCATAACATATATATAGTTCCAGACATTGTTTCATCACATCTTACTGGATTAGCATATATTTTTGGTGGCAGCAAACATGGTGAGGAAGTGTTCTGTTTTTGGGTGTAAGACAGGGTACAGAAATCAACCTACCGACCAGAAAATTCCTGTGTACAGGTTTCCTAAGGATGCAGACAAACGTCGTGTCTGGATTAACAGCTTACCTAATCAACTCAAAACAGAAGAAGTTACTGACTACATGGGTGTTTGTGCACTGCACTGTCCAAAGGATACTCCAATGGTACGCCAGCATCGAAGATATCATGTTCCTGCACTTCCTCCGTCAATTTTTCCAAATGTACCCCCTTCGTGTGTTCCCAGTACATCAAAGAGTACTCCTCGTCCCACAAAAATGTCCACACAAAAGGCTCGTGTAGTTGATATAGATGAAATGCCACAATTTCAAGAACTGGATCTGTTCAAGACAGATACCTTTCATGACATGTTTTCTACAAAGTTGAATAGCCTAGATGCAGGGTTGCTGGCGACAGATGTAGAATCAAAATTGTATATTTTCATTAGTCGTCAGAGGACTGGACCGATTCCAAAGTTTTCAATTTACTTTGAAGTTTGTCATGACTCCAATGTTCCATTTCTAAAATGTGAATACTATCATTGTCTAAGAAGAATCCATCATCCGTTCATTGAAGACATAAACTGCTGGAGCCAACTTGATGAACTGCTACGCTTTGTTATGGCCGAGAATGAACCAACAGATAAGAAAATGGACTTTCTCGTGCGACAAATGGCACAACATAATTGTCCCAAAAATGCACGTATATACTCAGTTGAGGATTTGCTTCTGGCGTTTTCCTGGTATGCAAGGTCCAGGTCTCTTTATTCACATATGAGAGATTACTTGCAGTTGCCATCGATTTCAACCCTTAAGAAGATCACCAGTATGGCAAAGAACACAACAGATGAAAGCTTGTTTGCCTCTTTTTTCAAAGGCAGTACTGAGAGAAGCAAATACTGCATCCTCATTATTGATGAAATATACATCAAAGCGTCCATTTCATACCGAGGTGGAACAATTTACGGCTATGCACTTGACTCTCCAGGGCAAAAGGCAACAACTCTCTTATGCATGATGGTGAAGTGCTTTTTTGGATCAAAAAGTTTTGTTGCTAAACTTCTTCCTTGTCGTGCTCTCAATGCACAGTTTCAGTTCGACCAAGTTACCAGTCTGATATTGAGCCTCGAAGCTTGTGGTGCGAAAGTCCTTGCTATTATCAACGACAACAATAGGGTGAATCAATCGTTTTTTAAAATGTTCCCGAAGACAGACCCTCAGACACCTTGGATCACAAAATCTCCATCAGACAGCTCCAATCCACTCTTTTTATTGTACGATCCTGTCCATCTTATGAAAAACATCCGTAACAACTGGGTAACGGAAAAAACCAAAACACTCGACTTTTACCCCACGGATTCAAGTGAGCCCAAATCAGCACGGTGGTCAGATCTCCAGGACCTTCATAATCACGAGGCTATGACACTTGTAAAACTCTCAAGTCTCACAAGCTTCACTTAACCCCAGCAATATTGAAAAACAAAAAGTGTCTCTTGTCCTAAACGTATTTTCTGAAAGAACCAGTTCTGCTCTGAAATCATCTAGTGTCGCATCATTATCATGGAAGGACACAGCATTATTCATTGATGAAGTGTTGCAGCTGTGGAAAGTTTTCAACACCAAAACTCCAGTTCAGAGCATACACTTAAGGGATCCAGACAGAGCTGTGGTTGATTTGTCTGAAGAAGGAAATCGACAACTGAAAACGCTCCATGTTTGGGCCAACCACGCATTACAAATGAAACCATCCACAAACCCAAGAATGAAATCCCTCACAACTGACACAGCAGATGCTATCTTCTGGACCTGCAAGTGCCTCACTGACATCTGTCAATTCTTGTTGACAACGGAATCAGATGTTCATCACCAATATGTACCAATTGGTTTCTTTCAACAAGACGACATTGAGAAGCATTTTGCTCATTTTCGTATGTCGGCAGGATCCAACTACTACATCACCGCTCAGGATGTTGCACACACCCATGCCATAGACAAAACCAAGTTGATGTTGGAGCATGACCCAGAGATTGACTACTCCAAGTCAAGTCACATGTGCAGTTTATGCGGCAATGAACTGACAGATGAGATACTGTTGATCGTCGACGACATCCCACTAGCAGCCAGTAGCCTGTCAGTTGATGAGAGGATGTCTCTCTTTTACATCGGGGGCTGCATTGCTTCAAAACATAGCGAGTTGCGGGGAGATTTGGTATGTGTTCCCCAAGAAGTCAGATCTTTTACAGAATCACTTGACCGAGGGGGTCTGAGTTACCCATCAGAAAGTCTGTATCAACTCTTGATATATACCTATGTATTTTTTACTCAAAACTCGAAGGCCAGTTGTAGGGAAAGACTCAAGAATATTTTCAGTGAATTTCCCGCGCTTTGTTTCATCTAGACTTATTTTCTATTGAACTGTTATCCTAGTGCTCTGCCCCCCCCCCCCCCGAGCTTCTGCTCACCTATGTTGACTTCTGTTTGATAAAACTCGGAGGCATACATCTTGTATTCGTTGTCCTAGATGTTCGTATTGTCCAATGGCAGGCGGGTGAAAAAGAGAGAAGGGGGAGGGGAGGGGTGACGCAAGTGAGTTGGGTCCCAGCGAACGAATACTGAAGTCAGCAAGAAACACCATGAAAACAGTTCGGCCACGATCGTCTCTTTTTTTAAGAGACGGAGTGGCCGTGCGGTTAAGCGATCTGTTTTCTTCTTGGCAAGGCGACGGGTGCCGTAGCAGAGGTCGCGGGTTCTAGTCCCATCTTGATCATTTTTCTTTTTTCCTTCTTTCACTCCCGCTTTGCTTTCCTGAGCACTAACTAGGCACTACAACCTTCGTTCGCCTAATAAATAATTATTTTCTATTGAACTGTTATCCTAGTGCTCTGCCTCCCCCTGAGCTTCTGCTCACCTATATTGGCCATAGGCTAGCACAAGCCTAGCAGACGACGCGCGCCGGCTCAGTTCGCGCAAGCCTTTAGGTGGCGCTGCAGCCTCGCAGTGGACGTTTCTTTTAGAGGCACGAAGAAGCGAGTGAACCATCTTGTCACTCTACTATCTTTGATATGAGTCCGTGAAAATGTAATCGAATACCAGCAGTGGTATAGGTGCGCCAAATGTCATACTGAAATTTTATTAGTTCATGATAGTGCTCCAAATGTCATACTGCAATTTTACCTACATTTAGGCAGTGCTCCAAAGGTCATGCTACCGTTATTCTGCATACCACACACACTACACTACGTCATCGCTATCGGTGTTTTCAGCAAGGCGTAGACAAAATTTGTGTGCAAAAATTGGAAAATTTTCAGCTTATTCTGCCGTGGAACGCGGTTATTCTTTAGAAAAGCAGGAAAAACCGGTGGTGATAATTATAGCCTAGGACTGCATTCAGAAAATATTTGCTGGATAGCGTCGTTGCACCCTGTGCAAGATTGGAGGACATACGCTTGTTGGAAGCGGACTTTGCCACCCCCGTTGCAGCTAGATCTACTTATTATCTGTGTGCTTGTTAATCTAAAGGTGAGTTTGCTTGCTTAGGTACAAGTTTGCATTATCAGTGTACTTTCATATCGTACATTATGTTGTACAGGTATTGAAGTCCTAGATATATATCTAAATCTATGTTGTATTAATTTGGTATTGTTGTAGTTGCTGCAGCAGCTGTTGTCCCCGGCAGGTTTTTGTGTCTTGTTAATTCCTGCCAGAGATATCTGCGGGTATAATTTATGACTTAGCCTACTGGCTGCGGATAGACGTTTAGTTTTGAGCGAAGGGGCTGAGTAAGGCGAACTAGGCTAGGAGCAAAGGTAAAAAGGTTAATTCTGACGGACCAGGGAGTTTGTGGTCTCCTGGTTATCTCATCCACATTCCAGAACTGGACAGGGGTTCACCTGCTCCTGTAAGTAATAAAAGTATAAGGTATCGAAACTTGCATTGCATGCAGAGTTCAACAGTTTGTGATAGATCTAGTGTTTTGACAATGCAATTTTTGCAACTCTTGCCGAGGGGAGTAGCCGCGTTCTGTGCCATTTTTTAAAGAAAAATATAAAGATAGTAGATCTCCTTGCATTCCTTTTCATATTACCTTTACCTATTCCCAAAGGTGTGCACGAAATGTTTGCAGATACAGTCTTTTGATATGTGTATGTGGGATGCACTTGTGTGTAGTCTACATATTCTGTGAGCGTATGAATGTGTAAGCGTAGTTGTGTATGTGTGGTTACGACAGCTGCAGGTGAAGAGCAGCAGAACAACATCGGTGGAAGTTGCAGGATGGTTGTCTGAAGTAAGGCTTGGCCGTTAGATCTAGACTCTAATGATAATTTATTGTGTTGTTTTGATTCTGTGTTCTCGGCCTATTTTGCCGTCGCTGTCCCACCGACCGGTGCGTGCGGCAATCAACCATCTACCATACTGTAGAGGCAACACCCGATACTAAATCAACTGGAAATTTCAGTAATGGCCTAGACTAACTTGGGGAGGACTACAGTGTTTTGCTCGTGTGATCTGCAAGAAATGAAATATCGTTTTTTTCGTGTTTTTTTGTGATGTGCTCGTAGCTCTTGTCTGCTCATAGGGTGTGGTTAAATTCTCGAAACTAAGGGTTAAATAACTTTTTGTGTTCAAAATATCGTAACCATTAAATCTGACCAAGAAAGTAATTTAGTATTTTGCTTCCAGTCAAAATTTTGTAAAAATCCAGTTATGACAGTTCAGCATACAGGCCTCGATATAATAACCAAACATTATTAGGAACCGCTGAAACATTCTGCCCATGAAAACAAAACGAACCACATAAAAATAAACAAAAATCGAGTAAACGGTCATATTTCAGAGTCCCACTAGTGTCATTTCTCCATTTCCATGTTGTTAATGACCTTCCGTGTTCGCGGATATAAGTTGTTCGAGCTCAGAATTTTTCTAAAAGATTATTTTAGCAAAGAGAAAACACTATGTGCTGCAGTTGTCTAAGTAGCGATGTACCATAAAAACGAAAGATTTTCCGAGTCAGCCGAGTGCCAGAGGGGAGAAACTGTCTAAATTCGGACTTAGTGGGATATCCATAAAGTAAGTTCTGTCAGTGTTCGCAGTTTGTTTACCCTGCGCCTTCCTTGTACGCTTCATACGCTGGACCTCAGTCTCGAACTCAGACCTCCAGGTACTTTATGGACGCATCCCCACGACATAGACTAATACTATAAAATAAACAGAAAATCTGTAAGGCTGTGGCAAGGCTTGAAGTGAAGACAAAATGTGGGCAAAAAGAAAAAGTATAATAAAAAAGCCTCGCGCAAGGTAAGTAATCATACAGAAACCATACAATAAAACGCAGAAGAAAAGAAAAGACAAATCCGGCTGTCTATTCACATAGCCACTCCCTGGGCGTAGTTTTTCCCGGGGAAATAAAATTACCCGGATATGGCGATGTGAATGCGTCACAAAGTGCAAACAATGGGCGATAGAGGCACATTGGGTGACATTAGTTTGTGAAGTATGTGGGCAGATACGGAGGGTCGCTGATGTGAGTGTTGGCCTGCCCTAAACTTGGTCGTGTTGCTACAAGTCATGTAATTATTTCCTTTTTGGGCAGCCTAAGAAATCGTGTCAGCTATCAGGACGGTACTATTCCTTTGCAATCAAATGGAGAGAGAGAGAGAGAGAGAGAGAGAGAGACAGAGAGAGAGAGAGACAGAGAGAGAGAGCAGGTTCGTATTTAGACCCCGGGAGCCCTGGCAGTTTAGATTCGTTGATCCCGTCATAGACAAAAAGTAAAATAAACGGAAAAGCCCCAGACTTACACAATAGTCCCTGTACTGCATGTAATTGGAACTGGCAAGATATACACTCATAGAAAGGGTCAGTGAGGTACATAATTATATATCTGAAGTAAATAGTGCAATGTACTATTTAGTTTCTATATTTAACAATGGTTTGCACAACTTTTTACACAACAAAGTTAAATTCATTATTATAACTCTGTAACAGAATGCCCCCCCCCCCCCCCCCCCCCGGCAAAAGCCCCATGCCCTGTATAATGTAAATCAGCCCCTGTGGGAGAGAGAGAGAGGGAAGAGGAGCGAGAGAGAGAGAGAGAGAGAGAGAGAGAGAGAATCATGAAAAAATGGATAGATACATGAACATAAATGCGTTGTCTCCGGCAGTCAATTATACATAATGTATTACCCCGTGGACCATGGAGCTGAGGGTGTGGAATTTAAGAAGAAGAAAAAATGCCGGTGTATTGTTTCGCTGACCGTCTTGTCGGTCTCCTTATCGTTCATTGACATTTTGAACCCTTTCTAAAAATTGTCAATTACATTGTACAACCAGGCTTGCGCAATATAATTGATCGTGTATGGGCCGCTTTAAGAAGTGAAATTTTTGATGGCTCATTGTGACTACCACTAGTATAAAATATGATCACATCTCACACGAACTGCAGGGAAGGGTGTCAGTGTCCTCCTCAGTATTCATATCTACCAGCTCTTCCATCATACCAGTCACTTATCTACCACTCTACCTGCTATTGTTACACTTATCCACATACCTGCCCATCCATACCACCACCCACGGATAGGTTCAAAACTATGTACCGGAACGAACAGCTCGGTGGAGTAAAAATTCAGGCAGGGCAAGGGAACAGCACTCGAAACAAATGGATTAACGCCCCTAATTTGGGAGCATTGACCACGCCCATGTATGGCGACAATAAATGACTTCGGATCGAGGTCAAGGAGAGGTGACAGTGTTTTCTTTCTCCAGTCTGACCTCCTTTGTGTGCTGTCATTGACATTCCGCCTGAACAAGCACACCAGTGGCTCAAGGCCATGATAATAGACCACTGCCACAACCGTGAAAGAGCACAGAAAATCCACCAGGTGGCAAGTGTAATAATCGGATATGAGTAATATAATACCATATTACACCTATCGTTTACCTCAGTTTCAATTCAACACATCGTCTATTCGTGGTTTCCTCCAGGTTAATATTAAAACCCCCATGCTATATTCATCACTTCACCCTACCCCCGTGGCAAAATCAAACTAAACTGGCCCTAATAACATTGTTCTTGTAAGGTCTCGGCTCTACCGCGTTCTTCAAAAAAAAAAAAAAAAACCGTATTTAGGCCAGAAACAAAATTTTACAGTTAAGAACATTTTGCGTTGCGCCCAACTTTTTATTCTTTGTTCTACATTTTGTATTTCGTATTATATTTTGTATTTTGTATACTTCTTTATCCCATGTGGGAAATTTGCCGTAGTGTCATTGCAACCCAGTTACAACTGGAGGAGACACGACGTCGCCACAGTGCAGCGCTGGTCGGTGGGTTCTTTTTGAAGTGATAGGGACATCCATTTTGTGATGACCTATAGAAACTATTCGTCTTACAAAATTCGTGACCTTTGTTCTTGCTTGTTCTATCTACATTTTCTGAAAAACTGGAGATCTTTTAATAAACAGAAGAGGTATAACAAATGCACACTTTGACACGTTTTTGAAATGCGTTGTGGCACTTCTCAAGCTGTTTCACAGTTTCGATTTATTCTTTCTCCTAATCATAATACTAAAGCCGCAAACGTTCAACGACGAATTTCTCAGTTGTGCCAAAAGTGGAATTGGAACAAACAAGAACTAAGGTCACGAATTATAGCCAGCATAGAAAGGAAGAACAAATTGTTTTTTATTCTGAAGATAGAAGGATGTTAAAAATAGGTTCGGTCATGCCCGTTCTTTTCCCGCAAAATGACAGGGCTATCCCGACTCTGGGTTACACTAGTTACACGTTCTGCCCAAGGCCTACTAGATAGACTATCTAATATCCCTCGGCATGTCTGGAGTCGCTGGATTAACATTACACAAGGACAATGGGCCCTAACCGAGGTGACCGGATTAAATAACTTGTCTCTTTGTCTGGATGTGGAACACAAAGTGGCACTGGAATCGGGCCGCCACTGAAAAGATCAAGAGGTCGGATCAAGACGCCGGGGAAGAAGCCGGATGTGGCCATACATTTGCGTCACACAACCACAAATAATGCTTTGCTGCACTGATTTCTTCTGTAGAAGTGGAGGCCTACACGGCAATAACATTTAATGGCACAACGTCCCGAGAGATCCAGTTTCAAAAATGAAGAAATTAATGAAGTGGCGTCCCAGGCTGGGAGGGGCGGGGTGGGGGTGGAGGGGGGGGGGCGACAGACAGAAAGACAGGCAAATAGATAGAGGTCGGTGAAGAAAGTTATTTTAAGCGTCTTCCAAAAACAATAAATTTATTCGGGGACAACCACTAATAACAGACAAAATCTTAATAGAAGGATTGTACTTTTCATGTGTTAAAGTCGCAGTCGTTTCGGGGGTTGGGGGGGGGGGGGGTAAGTTCGAAACAATGTAAGTAAACACACAAAAAAAGCGTATAGAATTTAATATTTTATTTTACACGGCGGAGTAAAGTCATAATCGCAGCCAATGCATTTCTGATGGATATAATTATAAAAAAGGTCTATCAAAATCTCTGAAACTAAGTAAACACAGAGGAAACAAAAAATATCGTGGGGTATTTTCCATATTGTCGTATGTGCATTTTTGCCTTTTCCATAAAATGGGGATTGAAAGTTTGAAAAGTGTAGAAAAATCAGTTGTTTTTTTTCAATATTCTTCAAATTCGAAACGCATAGAAATGCCCACTAAAAATAATTATGACACTTAAACATAATAAAATTAGGGGTGAGAGAACCACTTTCATTTAAGAAAAAAAGCCTCAAAACGGACAAAATGTCGCATACAACAATATGGCAAATTCCTCTCGATGTCTAGGTCTATTGTTGTGACATTAAATCCAACCAAGATAAGAGCGTAGGATTTGCAGGTGGCGCCGGGCAGTGGACCAGGAATTACCTGGGCCACGCAAGGAGCTTTATAATACAGATTATATAGTGTAACCTCCTTGTGGGGCCAGGTCTTCTGAGTCTGGGTCAATCATCTAATCACGTTAGGCTGCCCACACACAGCTCAATATAATTGACACTTTAATTGCGCAAACCAAGCTCATTTTGGTCTTGCTATCCGTTGAGAAAGGATGGGGGATTTTGACCCAGCAATCGCCGTGGCAGTTGCTCTTGCTGTAGAAGAGGAAACCGATGTTCCAAGAAGGAAACGTGCAAACTGGTCAAAAGAATGGTTTCTGCAGCGTTCAACGTTTGGACATCAAATTACTATGTGAACTCAGCCATAAATGATAATGAGCCAAGTGATTTTAAAACCTTTCTGCGCATGGATGTTGAGTCCTACAATGAGCTGTTGCAAATGGTCGAGCCCCTGATTGGAAAGCAAACTACAAATTATGCGTCAGCCCATCTCTCCTACGGAGAGTTTATCAATTACACTGCGTTACCTGGCCACGGGAAATACATTTGAGGATCTGAAGCTTGTCAGTGCTATTGCGCCACAAACCATCGGCAAAATTGTGATTGAAACCTGTGAAGCTGGGACTTCTTGATCGTTGAGGAAGGCGAGGGCATTGAAATACCACAACGTTGGTTCGTATGCCTGGTCCGTCCCTGCGCCACGTTTTTCTGAGTCAAGCACTTTCTTTAATTCCTTGCGATAGTTGGTTCTATACGAATTGATCTTTTTTTTTTTGACATCTTCTCTTGTGTAGTTTTGGTACTTTTCCTGGAATTTTTCAATCAACACGGCATAAGCTGCATCTTTCTTTTGTCTGTTGCTGTATTCATCACACTTCACTTTCCATAGGGCTGGTAAACTTTTATAAACCTCGATGCACTCCAATTTGAATTTGGAATGTCCTGTCTTCTTCTTTATCAGACATGTTGACGGTACGAAATCTGGCAGACAAATGATTTTATTGCACAATTTAATTGACGGTCACCACGCACGGTCAATTAATTGTGCAATCAAATAGACTTGCGCAATAAAATATCAAGCAGAGTTTGATTCACTCAATACAATTGCGCAAGTCATCAATATCGCCCATACACGGTCGATTTAACTGTCAATTCAGAGTATTGACAATTAAATTGCGCCATATAGTTGATCGTGTATGGGCCGCTTTAAATAAAACATCGGGCTGGAATTTTATCTCAGTAAAGTACATACTTTCTAAACAGGTTCGTCAAGGTCCATAGTGATCTTCTTTTCCTCCCCTTCTATGTAAACAGGTTTTCCTTTTCTCCCTTCTTCTGTCATTATTTTACGTTCTCTCAATTTCTGTCAGTGCTCCCCGTTTCATTCCCCTCTCTCTCTCCCTCCCCCCTCCCCCTCTCTCTCTGCTTTGCTTTCGCTCACCCATTCGCTCGTTTCAGCCATCTTGCTGTGTGATCTCTCTCTCTCTCTCTCTCTCTTTTTTTTTTTTTTACCTTTGACTGTTTGGCCATGCCATTGTTTCTTTCCCTGACCTGCGTAGATGAGCATAATTATAATTGTGTCTCTACTCCTCCCCCCTCGTCCTTTCCACCAACCCTTCTTCTTGTATTACTATATAATACACGATTCTCACTTGTTGGGGTTGTGTTTCAACTTGATTTTCTTTCTTCCAGCACAATAACGAGCAGGCTATAATACGCCATATTCAGTTTTAAAACATCATATTATGAAAGTACTTATTTTACAAACGGAGTGCAACCATTACGTTATGTACAAACATTATGCACATATAATTAACATTTTGTTGGCTTTAATTAAAATAAAAAGCTATGTTCAGTGCAGTGGCGGGAAATTGTATATATTTACTCTGAAGTCATTGCTGTTGGATTTGGCACAAGAAATCGGTATCGAAGTGCACCATGGGCAGCAGATGGTGAGCTCCGATGACGTACGTAAGCACAGTCAATAAAATGTGTAGTTATTATTATAGTCTCTCAACTTCGAGAACGACGCACTCCGGATTCTCAGTCTGAACGAGCAGATCAGGCACTGAGACCAGGTGGGAACCTAGGGTGGATGAGCCGCCCTCAAGTTGGCGAGACATGCCCTCATACAGCAATGGAAACCTTAATCAAATGCATGATCTTTCTGCCTGAATGAAAATACTGGCGACATGTGACTTGCTCATTATCATTATAGAGGTGATGTCGTCTTCCCAGCATACGTGAACGTGTCACATCTCCCCCCCCCCCCCCCCCCCCCGGATGCGTGATTTTTTTCTGTACGAGCTTTAGCATTCAGGAGCGGGGCAGCAACACACCTCCAAACAGAGCTCATCGGCCAAGGGATTTCTCGTCCTATCGAACACTGCCATGGGTGCTGCAATGTCTGAACTGTGCCTATTATGACTCTGAATGTCACCGAAAATCGAAAATCCCTGGGATGTATTGGAGCTGTCCTGTGTTTGGGGATGTGTTGCTGCCGCTGCCCCACTCCTGAATTTGCTAAAGCTCGTACGGAAAAAAAAAATCACGCTCCCCGGATCACCCCTCCCATTTCTCACTCACCTCAGCTCATCTCGTTCTGACAATTAGATTTGCAATGACATTTACAGTGCACTGCACCCGCATAGTCATTGCCCATCTCATTAAATGAGGTGACTTGATCATCAGTGGTGTGTTCACTAAATATCGCGCATCAGTACATATTGTGGTAGGTTTGTTTGCTAATCTAATATATCCAAGAGACACTATCGTAGCTTAAATTTGGCTTCGGAATACTTTTCATACATGTAGCAACACCTGTGGACGTATGCATGAACTTGATGTCAATCCGCCCGTTTTGCACCATGATGCAGGATCAGTAATGCGTACGGCCACCTTGGTGTAGACTCAGATTTAGTCGGTATGCATGGACTTAATTCACACGTACCTCTACCTACGCATCGATTGCCGCTTACTGCTGTTACAAAAAGTGACGTTGCGCATGCACAGAATTCCTATCGGCCAATCAATGCCACGAGAATTCAACGCCAATCAAAACAAAACAAAGAGATCGAGCGTGGGGAGAAATCAAATTTTTTTCCTTGGCCCCTGAAGTCGTGGGTTGGAATAAAATATTAGCTTCTTCCTTTATTTATTTCTATCTGACGCCTCTTTCCCAAGCTTGTACGCATTGCGTAACTGATATAGTCGTCCTTGGAGAAAGTGAAGTTACGAACCCTTTACAGGTGGGTGTAGGCCTAAACAAAGTTCATGCACACCGGGTAGCGTTTTGCACCGGCGCGTAAGGTCTACACCACCGTGTAACCGGTTACGCTACGCACAGTTCATGCATACGGCCACAGACCTGCTCTGGGTCTGGACACTTAAACACGAAACAACCACAGTCAGGACAAGCCGCTTATAATAAGACTTACCGAAAGCTGGTGGTATAATAATGATGTATAACCGGAACCAGCAACACTCAGCAGCCGAATAATCATTCAACAACATGCCTCTAACAAGACCAAGAAACTTCCCTTCCGGGAAAGGATGGATTAATCCCTTCAATGCCATGCCTGAGAAATTCCCGCATCTCCGACTCGCCTGTATAGGCCTATTGCGATTGACGTCACAAAGTGTTTTTGTTTTGTACTTCCGACACCCAAAATGGCGGGTGGATCAGCTGATGAGTGTAACTTCGAGATATTATGTCTAAGCGGTTAAAATGCCTGCTGGTTGCATTGCAGTTGACTGTTATGACAGCGGTGGAAAGGATGGATCCAAGCTGGTGAGATTGACTACCATCCCTGTAAACAAGGGAAAGGAAGTGAAAGAATTGACCGAACGTCTCCTATATGCGTGTTTACACGTGTCATTGTTTACTGTAGTGAACCGATTGGTTCGCGACGCCTGAAGTGCTCGCACTGCAAATCAGCTAACGAATAAAAATCAATGCTACTATCGCCATGGTTATGCGTCGGTCCTTACAACTAAAATGGCCGATATCCGCAATGGACCTATAATCACTACTGTCCTAGATCCTGTGGTGGGGATCCATGCCACTATAAACCATTACCATTTCTGGACAGTAAGTATTAAAAAAATCCACTACAGATACCTGGCGACCAGTATTTTCTTCTCCAGCATGCCCATGTCAGATAATTATGCCAGCCAGTGAAGGGGTTAAAATCTAGAAATCAAGCAGAAGACTTGATACTACCCGGATGTTTCGATATTTAGAGTTAAGGGTGGAGTCCGATTCAAAAGTTATGGGGGACCGAGCACATTTCAGAAATGTACGGGTATGTTATGTTCTTTCAGAATGTTATAATATTCTTTCTTTCTTTCTACGTATTGATTTTGTACTTAATATCAAAACACAGGGAAGATACCGTTTTTAACTCTTTGTGTGCCAGTCACCGAAATGTCGGCGCACAAGAATGCTAGGCTATATATTATTTTGTTATGGGAAGAAAGATAGTCGACTTTCTGTTAATAAATTGTCGCTATGCTGCAAGACCCCCGTAACTAACATTTTGAAAATTTTACAGGAAAGCGAAAAAACGGATTTTCTTTGATGTCATAATTTTTTGAAATTGAAAGTCTGAGCTAAACTTTATTCATCCCTTTGCTGAAATTATATTAAAATCGTCGAGATAATCTAGAATGATTGTGCTCTAGTGCTTGTACCATGGCCCGCCCAACATGCCGCAATTCCGTGTCTGTGAAAGCCCATGCCACGTCATGCTGAGGCACAGCGTCACGTAGTTTTGAGATCGGACCCAGCAGTCCCCGTAACAGCAATAGGGCATGGAACTTTTTGTTGCGCAAATAAGAAACAAAAAAACAACAAAAAAACAACAACAACAACAACAAAAACAACAACAACAACAACAATAACAACAACAACAACAAAAACAAAACAACGAAGTAATATTGCATGAAACAGGATCTGACAACTGAAACAACACATCCAGAAAGGGTGTTCATTGAATTTTGTGGCACACAAACCCCAAATCTCCCATTCCTATGTTCTGTATTATAAAAACCACAGAGAAACTGGGTTCCCTTTTAGTTTTGGGTTTCATTGTACCATTGTGGTATTATTTTCATTTTTGCCAAATTTTGACATTCCTGCCTGTATCTATTAAAACTTTAATTTTTTTGCTTTTCCTGGTTAGTTTTTTTTGCATTGTTTTATTCGCGATCTGTTAACTTAACACTTGGAGCAAATAGTATAAATTTAATAAGCATATCTTGTGGATAGAAAGAGTTTTTGAGGAACCCAACTGCAATGCAGTGCTGTAGTTTTCAACAAAACCTCGAGAACTTAGTGTTGTAAACATAACCACCCATGCCATCTCTTTTTAAGGTTTTTTTTATCGTTGTCAAATTACCCCTGGAGCAGGCATCAGGTATCCCCTGAACTGTCAGATCTTTCGCCCCTGCACAATAATTATTATTTTGCCGTGGCAGTTTCAAGTCTGTACATTCCCGTCTTCTCATGTTAACACTGGGCTTTGCACAATCGTTCGAGTTACGTTGTGTGACTGACTGTCCTCAAGGGACCCGGGCAGAGGTGATTTTCTATGCGGCAAAAAATGTACGTTTTTGTCACACTTGCACGCCAATATATAAAGAAAGATTGGCCTCATTGTATTCCCCTTTTCTTCAAGCCAGCCCTGTTTTGGCAGTACCGAATTTTTAATAACTCTCGAGAAGGGGTCTTGCCAGAAGGAAAAATCTTATTAACACTAGAACAGATAAATGGACCGGGTGTGGCCAACTGAGAAATGTTTACATTTTGTGACGAAGTGGAGAGATACAATTTTGTAGAAGGAGATGTAGAATTGGAGGACTCGGGGAAAGTTAGCTTGTGGGAGGGGGGGGGAGGAAGGGGAAAGGGGGGGGGGGTGTCACTGGTGTTGTTGTAGAGTATGAGGACGTTATTAATGTTAAAACTGTCGTTGGTGTTGTTACAGGCTTCAGTTATCATTTGAACCTTGTTACTGTTAGGCTTGTCATTGGTTATGTTACAGAGTATATCATGAGGACATTGTAACTTGTTACGTTGGGCTTGTCATGGGTGTTGTCACAGAGTATGTTGCGAGGACGTTGTTACTATTAGGCCTGTCATTGGTGTTGTTACAAAGTATAATATTTTATCATTGGGGGCGTTGTTACTTTAAGACCTGTCATAGGTGGAGTACAATATCAAGGGGACGTTATTACTGTTAGGACTGTCATTGATGTTATTGTAGACTACGGAAGCATTTGTTGATCTTTCCTGTGTTATCTTCTCGTATTGATGTTGTTTGTCGTTGAAATAATGTCACGGGAAGACGTGGCAAATGTCGCAGGAAACCCAGATTTGCTACATAAACGATGACATTTCTGTATGATTTGTTGGCAATATCAGCTGTGTTGCTGTTGAAGATAATGATGTTGTGACAGTGCTGCACCTGTCGACGCGGCTGATGTCTTTGACAGTTTATGTACTGTTGTGCTTGGTTATTTATTGGTATCAGTCTCCTTGTTCCTGGTAAAGGCGGTGATGATTAATACCTTGGAATTTTGCGGTAATTTTGAGAAAACACACTGGAGACGAGAAGGGAAGAAGAGGTAGGGGTGGTGAGGGCTGTTGTGGATGATTCCGAGGGAATTATTGCAGATCTTTGTTGCTCGAGGGCCTCAGCCTAAAGCTGTTGACCCATAATAGCAGAGGGAAATTTACCTGTTTACTACTGAAATGAGATGTCGGTGAAACGCAAAGCTCGCGAGGCAGGTTGCCAGGTGAACTGGGTCACCTGCTGTGGTGTGTGCTTTTTACCTGTGTGTTGTGAAATTACTGGTTATATCGCCCACTAAATTCTTGTGTGGCTGTACTGGCGCTCGTCTTACGGGTTTGACACCTTATCCCTCCTTCTGTCCCCTGCCCCCTTTTCCCAGATATTTTAAATGTTTATTTGTCACATCGTTAATTCCTTCACCCCGTTTGGTTTCTTTTTCCAATTTCTTTTGCTGCTTTTATCGTTCGGCCCGTTTGTTTTGCTGACAAATACTGGGATGATGCTTTCTGCAGGATTCTGTAATCGATTTCGGCATCGAATTTTTGAACAAACTGCAATGGAGTATTCACTGCCGAATTCTGGTCAGAAACTGAAAGTCGTAAATGAAGATAAAATAAATTAGAATTAAAGTTTTGCAATTTTTGCTGATGCCTGAATACATTTATAAAGACTGTGTCTCGAAGGTGATCGTCCACCAAAGTTGAAGACTCAGCGATTGTTAATAGCGGAGGATTAGAGAAAGATGTGCGCAAGCATAATGCCTTTAATTATAGACATGTATAGATGGCAGAGTGATGTCTGTAGTGTCAGGGCCACCAAAGCAGTAGTACTTGCATATAGAAGAGATCAGCTTTGCATTACTGACACACCCAACGGAAAAACCAACAGGCTCTGCTGGCCCATGAGAGGCATAAGGACTATGGGGATAAGGTGTGAGCTCCCAAGTCAGGGGGCACGTTAGCCTAGAGGCAAGACGTTCACCTCTCATGCCGAAGGTACTGGGTTCGATCCCCGGTCAGTGAAATCGTGTTGGAATTTTGGGGGAAAATGCCTGTCCTTGATCCTAAAATAGGTAGAATCGATCACCCAGTAAGTCTTCTCGGATAAGGAAGAAAACTTCGGAGGACACGTGTGCATGTTGCGCACGTTAAAGATAACTTGGCAGTTGGAAGTCAAAAAGAGCAGGCCGAACAAGGCTGCTCGGGAAGAAGAACAAAAAAACTCACAACTAATATCTACCCCCCCCCTCCCCCCCCTCCAAATGGGATCAAACAAGTTTACAACACATAATAATACAACAACCACTGTCGCGATGTGGGTTAGATGGGGAGAATTCGACTGACACTCTTTCGAGGTCCGCTCCCACAATCGACGAACACACAAAAAAAAATACTTGCACTCTAAAAACTAAATAAATCAATTGCTTTGATTTTTAGCAGAACTGTAGGGCAGTTTAATTACAGGAATTAATGTAACAAATATAATTATAAATATAAATATCAATTCAAAGGCAACTGAATCTAACTAATGAAACTACAGCTTTCTATAAAGACTAACTTATTCGCTCTAACTACTTGCAGATCATATGAGTTAGATGCCAAATAGAATCCGCGCACGTGGCGACGGATATAACAGTTTAAATTCTATTAATTCAATGAGACATGTTATGATATGGACATTTCCTCTAGACACGCCATGGAGAATGCTTGTACAACCATGCGTTGTCTGGCGGTAGCTCTGAAACTGTCTTCAAAAGTAAGTAGAACGGTTCACTTTCATCATTACAAATTAGTATGGACTCTCACCATGCGGCCCTCACTGGGAGTGAGAGCGCTGGATGTAAACGCTGTGGGTTCATATCAAACCAAGTAGCTTAGGCTCTGGAGCTTTAAAACATCACGCTCCTCACAATATGGACTGCTTAACTGCGTCTCTATGTCTCTCATCTGGCTGAGGACTATCGCCGTCCACCTCGTAAATGGATTGTCTACATGTGGCCTCTATCTAAGCTCTGCACGGGTTTAAATACTAAAGCTATGTCTCGACCTTCCGTCCAGATTCATACATTTGATTGGTGCAGTCGCTGGAGCTCAGCCTGCAATATTAATTTATGCTTGTCACGGCCTTGCGCCAAAATCAAGATCAATTTTACGGTCTAGACAAAATTTAAAATGCGAAACATTAACTACTAAAATCTTCAAACCCCGTGCTTTCTACTCTTATGCACGAATTTCCGAACGCCAACTAAGCGTCTAAATAAACTACCTTTCCTCTCCCCTTATCTATGTTAATCAAAATCACGGGGTCGAGAACTGCTCTGTCATTCCTAGCTATACATTTATTCTGTCTCGCCCCTCCTTCTCTCCATCCATCAGAAAAAAGGTGTTTCAAAACAAACTGTTCACGAGAACAGCTCAAGGACAAATTACGCTGGTTATAATCAACAAGATCGTAAAAATTAACTCACTGACGTCGTGACCCAGCACGGCACCTATGATCCTAATGTGATCATGACAACCACAAAACCCCAACAAGAAACATAAAAAGCCAGAACAGGACAGAATGCCGGAGACTCAGTGTCACACAAGTATGTGATATGTATTGGGTCCGATTCTTTAGGTTGTTATAAGTACGCACGCATCACAGGCGTATTGCGTTAGGGGTGCGTACGTATACGTAACTACCTCTAACCCCGTCCTTATCCTCAACCCTAAATCTTATCGAATCCCTAACCCTGCCCCCTACCCTTTCAACCAAAAAAAAAAAAGAAGGCAGACTGAAAGAACATCTGAAAGAATAATAATTACGGCTACTGTTAGGAATATTTCGGGAGGAGATCTCTAGCCCTGGAGTCACTAAAGGCTTTAAAATACGTACCCTAGCGCGAAAAACGTACCCGTAACAACATTCTTGCGATATCTTATAATAATCATAAACAGTAGTGGCTGGCGTATTTCATTATTTTGGTCCGTTTCTTCTTTTCCTCAAAGCTGCAGTCCAAATAACATTTTAAAACATCTACCGTTTCCTGAAATTAATTTTGTCAGGTGTATCGACCCACTGCGTTTATTCAGGTTTCAGGCTATTACTAAAACCAATGTAAACATGTAAAGTGCAGTAATCTTTTATTTGTGCTCCCTCTGATAAGCCCACCGCATGAGAAAGTGCATTTGACAAGCATTCATTTCAGTGTGTGCTATTTCCCGGCCTCGAAATGAGTGCGCATAGATCTATAATTATATGAGATCTGTATCAAGTCTAAGGTATTTGTGGGAAACCTCCTTGATCAGAGAGAGAGAGAGAGAGAGGGGGGGGGGGGAGAGAGAGAGAGAGAGAGAGAGAGAGAGAGAGAGAGAGAAAGAGAGAGAGAGAGAGAGAGAAAGTAGCAGTGTAGTATGTATAATTATATGAGATCTGTATCAAGTCTATAGGTATTTGTGGGAAACCTCCTTGATCAGAGAGAGAGACAGAGAGAGAGGGAGAGGGAGAGAGAGAGAGAGAGAGAGAGAGAGAGAAAGTAGCAGTGTAGTATGTATAATTATATGAGATCTGTATCAAGTCTATAGGTATTTGTGGGAAACCTCCTTGATCAGAGAGAGAGAGAGAGGGAGAGGGAGAGAGAGAGAGAGAGAGAGAGAGAGAGAGAGAGAGAGAGAGAGAGAGAGAGAGAGAGAGAGAGAGAGAGAGAGAGAGAGAAAGAGAGAGAAAGTAGCAGTGCAGTGTGTATAATTATATGAGATCTGTATCAAATCTATAGGTATTTGTGGGAAACCTCCCTGATCAGAGAGAGAGACAGAGAGAGAGAGAGAGAGAGAGAGAGAGAGAGAGAGAGAGAGAGAGAGAGAGAGAGAGAGAGAGAGAGAGAGAGAGAGAGAGAGAGAGAGAAGCTTGGGTGCACAAGTTTAATCAGGGTGTCGTGCCGGGTAGTTTAAACAATAAAAAATATTTTAAAAATATTAAAGTGGATTTTATTTGAAGTGTGGGGAACAGGCAGGAGGAATGAGGAAAGATCGCAGGGAATGTGAGGGTGATACAGGCAGATGTTTGCTTAGTTGGTGGGGATGGGGAGAAATGCATTTGAAAAAGGACAGAGAAATAGATAGTCAAACAGACAGGCAGGCAGAAATGCAGGCAGATAGTCATGTAGATAGATAGTCTATAGATATGATAGATGGCCGGTAGAGATTAGATACGGATAGACAGGTATAGATAGATAGATAGATAGATAGATAGATAGATAGATAGATAGATAGATAGATAGCTAGATAGATAGACAGACCGACCGACCGACCGACCGACCGACCGACCGACCGACCGACCGACATACAGACAGACAGACAGACAGACAGACAGACAGATAGATAGATAGATAGATAGATAAATAACACACCACATACCACAGATCACTGCAAGGATGTTTATGCTTCAGTGAGTTTACAAAAGCCACATGCGGCAAATTTACTTACCTTGGCCCCCTGTCTCATCATCTTCGCTACTGTATATCTCGTGTAACATCAGTATTCCTTAAAGCTATCATTTGCCAGGAGCTTTGGCAGGCTCCATGCTCATTACGTAATCGTTTGTGTGCTAGGTAGACTAACTTTACATTGGGTTTTTTGGGCGTCCTATTTTTCTAGCTTTGGCTGTCTTTTTTTTTTTTAAGATTAAAATCTCTCTTGTCTCTAATGAGTGAGAATTCATTACCCAACTGAAATCCGACCCGTAGGATGGAGGTTAAGTTTGCTCGTGAGAACGACATCACCCTGGTGCCTACACTAACCTTGGTCTGAGTTTGTCTTGGAAGATCAGTCTGACCCGTTTTTATTTATTTTCATAAAGAGAAAACAAATCTTGAGCATGTTCTTACAATGTGTTGTATTTATGTTTATCAACAGTGGGCATTTTTTTTTTTTTTTTAAATCTCTACCATTGTGCGATTGTAATGAATATGGTAGTCGTTGAAGTGGTGGTGCTGAAGCCGAAGAAAAAAAAATATATATGAGAGAACATGATAAAATAACAACAGGAGGTCTAATAAAAGTTTACCTTCGGCACGAACCCCTGCCATTATAGCCTGCTATTAAAGCTAGGCCATTCATAGTTCAAGGGAAACAACTACAATAATTGTGATAATTTTTCTTTTTTCTGTTTATCTCCCCCACCATTTCCCTGCTCTTTAAAAAATACATCGCTTGACATTGATTATCATCTTTTTGGTTTCTTGTTTTTCTTTCCCTACTCTTCACACTTCTTCTATCATATTCTTCTTCATCTTCTCACTTCCTGCTACCAGTCTTTCTGTCCTATCATTCTGTTGTATTCTGTCAATCGTCTTGCTTCTTACTAACACGATATGGCCGTTTCGTGTCGACGTGCTTTACTCAAACCCAAGGCTGCCAGTCGTAATTCCTGCTGTTCTGCCAGTTGTAATTCCTACTGTTGTTTCTTGTAGGTTTTGTTGTTATTTCTTTAGAATGCAGCTGGAGGGGCGCATAGACTAATTAATGACAGCAATGGCTTATGATGTAAAATACTACACGACCCTAACACCGGCGCTGCACTGTGGCGACGACGTGCCTGCTCCAGTTGTAACTGGGCTGCCATGACACAAAGGCAAAATCCCAAATGGGATTAAAGAAGTTTACAAAATACAAATACAAATACAAATATGAAATACAAATAACAACAGCCTTTTGTTTTTGTGCTGCGGCACTTGGTAGTTATGAGATCTTATGCCTTCTCAGGATCCACAGCCTATGGTTGTTACTGCCTATTCTTGATCTTGATTTGAGATTATGTGCCCCCTTATGTCTTTGTTTTGTACTGTTATGATAGACGCTATAATAAAATCCTGCAGACAGAGCAGAGGGAGAAGCGGTGGAAAGAGGGGAGGGGGTGGATGGTGTTTAAGGGGAGGTAAATGCTTACCACTGTTTATTTCAGGGGTTTGACCCCTTCTTTAGCCACATAATTATATGATGTTACAAGCAGAGATGGTTAGGCCTACACGTTACTACTTGACAGTAATCCTCTAAGGCCTGCTTTACATGACATGACTTTAGTTTTTGTTTGTTCTGTGTCCATTTTCTGAAAAATTGGGGATCTTTTAGTATGTACAAGAGGCGTAACACATGCACATTTTGACCCTCGTTTAAAGTTGTGGCACTCATCAAACTGTTATACTTTTTCCGATTTATTCTAACTCTTTATGGTAATAATAACCAAAGCCGCAAAAGTGTAAGGCCGAATTTCTCACCCTGTGCAAAGAGCGGAGTTGGAACAAATAAGGACTAAGGTCGCGATGAGACTGTTAAGGCGGCTCTCACCCCTCCCCCCCGCCCCCATCTCACCCCCTCCCATGGTTGGTTGTCTCTTTATAATTATGCTAACTCCCTCACTCTGGTTCCCTTCGCTTTTGCCTGTTCTTTTACAGAACGTGACTCTATTGCATGAGGCCTCTGATCTAAATTTCAAAATAAGAAAGATAGAGAAAGAAAAAAGATACAACATTTATTGACTTATTCATTTATTTTTGCTTTAGAAATTATAGAAGAGAAGTCAATATAGGTGAGCAGAAGCTCGGGGTGGGGGGGGGCGGGGGGAGGCAGAGCACTAGGATAACAGTTCAAGAGAAAATAAGTATTAAGATTACTAGGCACTACAACCTTCGTCCGCCTAATACTTATTTTTTCTTTAGAAATTATAATCTGTTGCCTACACAGAAACCTCACAATGTTATGTATTATGTTTTCTCTGCAGCAAAGAAAATGGCGTTACCTGGTGGAATGAGCATGCTGTACTTGGTGGGATTGCTCGTCTTGGGCTTAGGTCTACTTCTCCATATCGTGGGTTTGGCTACTCCAGAGTGGTCAGTTCATCAAGCAGATGACAGCGCCTATATTGGTCTCTTCAGGCGATGTCTTTATGGTTTCTCTGGTTTCTCTGGCAGAGCATGTGAGGAACACAGTATCAAGTCGTGTAAGTATTATATTATTATATTCATAGCATTGGGTTTGTCAAATGGCCCTTGAAAGACTCTGTCTTGCTTAATGTAAGAGCCACATAAAACAATAAATGTTCGAGAGCCACAAGATATCGACAAAATTGACACACACGTTTTTATTGTTACATACACATTTTGCTACAACACACATATATAATTATGATAATAGATATTCAGAAATACATGCATGCAACAATATTTACTCATGTATGCAGTTTTTTGAACTGTTAATTTGTCTTATCTTTAGCAGCCACAGAAAGAACACAAATATATACCAAATGTTTTCAAAATCTTGACTGATAATTGTATTAGTTATACTGAACGTATTGAAGACGGTAATGAACTACGGAAACATCCAAGAAATAGTTGCGAGTTTGCATTTTGGTAACAAATTTAGAAGAATATAATTAAAAGGGTTAAAGAGAGAGAGAGAGAGAAAGAGAGAGAGAGAGAGAGAGAGAGAGAGAGAGAGAGAGAGAGTGAGAGAGAGAGAGAGAGACAAAAAGAGAGAGAGAGAGAAATAGAGAGAGAGTGAGAGAGAGAGAGTCAAAAAGAGAGAGAGAGAGAGTGAGAGAAAGAGAGAGAGAGAGAGAGAGAGATCTTTAATGATGTTAATTTGCCTCAGTAATCTGGTCAAAACATGGAAGAACATAATATCATATCTATTTCCACGAGCCGCATATTGAAGGTCAAAGAGCCGCCTGTGGCTCGCGAGCAGGGGTTTGACCACATCTGCATCAGACTATGACAGAAGAGTACATTCGCTCTTTCATTCTGTTTGGCCTTCCATTGCTGGTTTTTGGAGGATCTCCGAATCAAGGATTCAGTCCTGCCATTTGGTTTTGAGCAGTTTCCCGAGGCCTTTCATGTATTTGGAGTTTAAGTGCTTTGCTTGACGAGCGTACACCACCCGATTCTTGCACCAAATAAAAGCACAAAAACATATTTTTGGCAAAAGCCAGTGTGTGTAAAAATTAAAATTTGATCATTAGAAATGGACATCAAAAGATAATGCAGAATCATTACAGTACAGTGATAAAATAGACATAATAATAATGAATAAAATGAAATGCAATTAAACACACAAATTAGCGTAGAAGAAACTGTAATAATTGAACAGGTAATTAAAAAAAACAAACTTGTACCAGTTTTTTTGTTTTGTGAAATTTACAGCCAAAGTTGAAGCCTGTGAAGCATTTGCTATTCTGGGAATGTTGGCTGGTTTTGTTGGCTTGGGCCTGGCAATTGTCCATGTTGTTCTGCCAATCATGGGGAAAAACCAGATCAGACTACTTCCAATGATTGCCGCATTGGCTTGCTTTGCTGGTTGTAAGTATCCATATGTTTTGTCTGGAATCATCATTTTATACTCTTAATGTCTTAGTTGTTATTTTGGGAAATGTTGATGTTAATGCGAAGACCAGGTTGTTTCCTGTGAGGAATCATCAGTTATTGTAATGATGGGCAGTTGTTCTATAGATATGGCCCCAATATGATCGCATTCATCCTAAGATTGAGGGAGTTGTGGTGATAAGTGCATTGCATGCCTTGGTAAAAACACAATTATCAGAAGTTGAACAAAATGATTCTTACCCGAAAAGGTGGCATTAATTAAAATTCATAATAAAACAGAAAAAACAAAACTGTAGTAAATCCCATGAATCGTTTGTTTTATGGAGATAAATCGCTACAGTTTTCAAATCAAAACAAACTGAACATAAAACAACAGTATTTTATAAATTTTTCCCCACTCTGAGTCTGAGTCACAGGCATGGAGCTATTAATAACACTGGAGTGCGTACAGCTGATTTCATGCGAGCGCATTAGAAGGCGATAGTCGCCATCTTGTATAGGGCAAGCACGGACTGCGCCTCAGCGTTTACTCATCCGTTACACTACAGCGTCTGCTTTCTACCTTCCCTTTCCTTTTCCTCTGCTAACTCCTTCTTTCTTTTCCTCTGCTCCTGTACCTTCTGTTTCTTCTCTACTTTCTTTCTTTCCTGCTTCAAAAAGGAGTGAGAACTGTTCTCATTCAATTTAAGTCAATGAATTTACTATAAAACTAGACCTTAATAGCCTATGTATTTGGATTTTACCACAGTATTATTTTTTGTTTCTCATTAAATTCAGTTGTTTACTATTAGCTGGTGTGCACTGGCTCTTTTGAACTTTTGTTTTGCATACATCATGTAATCATAATAATAAATAATAATGGTGCTAGTGATCCCAGTTGATGCACATACAACACTGATGTCACAATGCAATTACCAGTGACCGCACCTCATGCAAAGTGTCAGATGAATGCATGTCGGTGCAGTCAGTGCCATATGTGCATAATCATCTCATAATACCCAGAAAACATTTTTTTAAATGAAAATCCACCCGAAGTAGAATGCCCAGAGCACTTCTGTGAGCTTACACCAGACCACTTAATGGTGAAATCTGTAGGGTCACATAATTATTTACCTTTGAACTCAAGATGGAAGTTGTGCGAACACAAAACTTGGGAAAATCATCCAAGGCAAAATACAAGCTTAAACAGCAGTCATATGCTATGTGATGTTGTGATCTCTTGATAAGAACGTCACAAAACGTGGATTAGTCACAAAAACACTGGTAAATGAAAATGTATGGAAAAACAAATAGTGACCGCATCAACGTGCTGACTGCACCTAGTGCATTGACTATAGATCTAGAATCTAGATTCACAAGGTGAGAGATTGACCTGTAGCCGTGGGAATTTATACATTTTTGTTTGGAAAAGCTCTGGAATGCACAATCCAGCTGTGCTCAAACCCCTGAATAACTAGGCTAAGGCTCTTCTGATTTTTAGATATAACATATATATACTTGACTGAGTGAGTACAACCAAGCTGGTAGATTAAGATGTTCTTCTTCTTGGCTATCCAATCATTTGCTACATCTCGGCCTATGATTTACATATATTATTATAATTATGCCTCTCTCTCTCTCTCTTTCTCTCTCTCTCTCTCTCTCTCACACACACACACACACACACACACACACACTAGCTCCTGGAGCTTAATGGGTCTATGGCAAAACCAACTTTCCCTCAGTTCTTTAGCATGTTTTGTGTGTGTGTGTGTGTTTTTTATAATTGTTATGTACACCCTCTCAAATGATTGTTGGTTATCTGAGAGAAACTGACTTGTAAAGTTTCCTCTGTCCACACGTTGATTTTTTATTCTTTTAACATGACTCATCATGAGCTAAACTAACATGCGGTAAAAAAGAGTACTACATAGTTCCCTTCCCTTTTACTTCTAAACGATTGACCAATAAATAAAAATACCATAATATAAAAACAGCATAAATCATAAATTTGTATTTATTATCAAACACTTTAAAAGAAAATAATACAAGTATATGATAATCCGTAAATAACATAAATGTTAATATTTCTGCTTGTATCTTTTAATTTTGATCACCACCGTGAAAAGAGAAAAAAACAGCGCTGACTAGGCCGTATCTATTACATACAATAGTGTACTGGGCGGGCCTTGCGCTGCCGTACTTTGCCCTACTTTTTCCGCCATCTTGGGGTTTCAATAGTGCGCGGCTTGCAGGGAAAGCGAAGAGGGCTGTGCGCACTCCAGTTTTATTAGTACCTCCATGGTCACAGGCGTCCCTTCAGGCGTCAGTTATGTAAAATGTGTCAGGGGCACGTTGTCTTATTACAAGCCATATATCGAGAAATACTGAATTGTGTTCAATGGTTTATAATGTAAAGCACCAGGCACCCCTAAGAACTGCCATTAATGGCATTATAGAATGAGATTGCCCACTAGTCTAGTAGTCTGGAGTGTACAGGGATGGGCCCAAAGTGATTATACTGTATGCTGTCTCAGATCAGCATTTTTTTTTTTTTTTAACGACTTGAACATATTCGGAAATTCTGGCACATTTTAATGTCCATTTAATCACGACAGAACATTAAAAAGAAAAAAAAATATTCTTCTCATTTTTTAGGATTAACATGAATATCGTGAATAGATATGCACAGTAGTGCAAAACAGGACTTTTGCTACAGAAATACAGCACAGTTGTTGTTAGGGTGTGTTTCTGCAACAATATTATATGCATTACTGTGTGGTTGGGCCAGTGTTCTATAGGTAGAATGCGCATATAATCGACGCCATCTTTAGTGTCCAGACCCACGCGTCACCATGGGGATTGTGGCATTCACTTGATGCGTTGGCTGATTTGCATTGCGAGTCATGAACCAACCCGCGGCAAGCTAAAATCGAGGTCGCTACAATAAATAACGCTACACGTGTACACGTTCAATGGGAGGCGTTCGGTCAGTTCTTCACTTCCTTTCCCTTGTTTTGACGGATGGTAGGGAATCTGACCAACTTGGATCCATCCTTTACACCCCTGTCATGACATTCAACTACTATGCAACTAGCATGCATTTTAACCGTTTAGACATATCTCGAAGTTACCTTTAAGTAGCTGATCCTTCGGCCATCTTTAGTATAGTGGTGGAAGAACAAAAGAAAAACACACTGTCGCGTCATGTGCATTCTACCTATAAACATAGCTAAATGTCCCAGGATTCTGGCTGCGTTAGTTTTGTCTTTTGTTATATTTTATTGTTCGTTATTTGTTATAAATTTATAAATCGCCAGTTTGACCATTGCTCTCCTCTTTTCAGTTGGCTGCATCCTTCTCACTGTCATCATCTGGGGAGCTGCTGTTCATGATTCAGATAATTATGACATTGGCTATTCCTTTGCCCTCTCCTTGGTGGGTGGAATCCTTATGGCTGTTGCCGGAGCACTGTTATTTGTGGGTGGCAAACAAGCTGCCTCCTAAGTGCTGTCTTAGATATATCTCCTTTACTGATGCATGCTTCAATCATAATTTTTGTAACATTCAGAGCTTAGAAACCATTTTAGATTAATTTTTATCACAATATGTTACCTGTATTGTTTTCGTCGTCGTAACTGATGTTAAAAAATGCCTTGGTGGGGTCAACATTGATTCATCAGATACATCTGCTATTGAAATATTTGGAGAGTTATTGATTCCTGTTGAAATGTTTTTATCAGCTGAAAATCTGAAATGTACATCTGTGAACTGAAAGCAGGGTGAAATGTAATGCTTATGTGCAAAGTATTCTAAATGTTTCCATTAACAGAGACACCCGCACCACGATCTCTGCTGGTCAATTTAAAACTATGTTATAGTCTCAGAGATACATGATCAATTAAAAAAAATCTCCAAAAATGTTGTGTATTGCCATAATGTAACATCAAACACATTTCAGAGATCTTATTCCTTCAGAAACTCAGTTATGTCATTACACCTGAAATAGATGTCAAACACTGATTCACCAGGATATTAATGAACTCACTTAATTTTAACTCCGTTTTAGGGAAAAACAATTTCTTTTCAATTTCTATGAATTGATCTTCTTTTCCTCAATGTACCCAAAATAAGGACTTTTCACTTTTTTTTTTTAGTCAGAAAGTATATTTCAGGGTTTATACCATTATTAAACTTGTTGCTTTCTGAATTTTTTTTAATATGCCCTGAAATCATGGACGCAAAGTATTATTCTGACCGAGTCTAAAGAATGTTTATATTTGGTGCTAAAAAGTTTTCACTCACATTAGGTAACTTGACGGAATAGTATTCCATTATTATTTAGTGGAGAAATGAAATTCCCTCATCACCAAACACAATGGCCAACCAGTGTTTCCATCCAAATTTTCCACTGTTGGGAAGCATGCAGTGGAGTCCGCTTAAAGTGAACTGAAAACTTGGTTTAAATGAACATGTTTTGTTCCGGATTTTCTTCATTTTTACAGTCAGCAATTGATTCTGGACTATATAAACTAATCAGAACTTCACAACTTTGCTGTAGAAGTTCACAGTGTCAGTTTTGTGTGGACTCAACAGAAAACACACCAAAACAAGCACACCAACACACCTACACATGCACACACATGCAAATTGTAGCTGCTCCCAAATGCCAGTGGATGGAAGAATTCTATTATGTGTCAAAATATAAATAGGGGACAGGAATCTGGGATATGATATACATCTCTATCACGATGTCTGGCGTGCTTCACCCGAAAGTGGTTAAAATGAACCTTTTTCGAATGACTGATATCACTGGTCCTTTGACATTCAGTTTGAATGGACTCCACCGTATTTGTAAGTATGTCTTGTTTTATAATGCTTACCAAATTCTCATGACTGATATTACCATTTTAAATGAAGTTCTTAAAATTACTTATCTTTTATTTGTTTTAGGCTTTGTGTTAGGATTTATATTTTTATTTCTTTCACATCAGTATATTATGCAAACCACCTAATTACAGTATGAACATTTTTATAGGAGGTGCGCAGCTTTTATTTTTTTTATCATTCATTTATACACACAAAATACTATTAATGAAAATAAATTCCAATTAAAATGCTGTAATATTCTGATCATGTAGCAATGTTGATTCTGCACAGAAAAAAAAAAAAAAAATTATTAAGCTTATTTTTTATTTATTTAGTTACGATAGTAAGCAGAAGAGCAATTATACAATTTTATTTTTTAATAGCATTGGATCATTCTTGAGTGGCGTGATTTGCAGGTATACTGACTATAAATATTATGCTTGTTACCATTTTGTCGAGGGTTAAATGTAACTTTTGTTTTTTTGTGTGTTTTTGAAATTCTCTGAGACAACCTCACTCTCTTGAAGTTAAATCTACATCATAAAGCATAATAGGTGGCTAAAGATAAACGTCTCTGGCTTTTTCTACTGATCATTTCTTATCAATGTGAGTAATTCTGGGACTCTGATGTTTCAGTTTCTTGTTCATTTTTCTTTTTTTCTTGGTTAAATAAATATTTATTTCTATCAATTATAAACGGAAAGAAAACAAAAATAAATGAACAAGTAAATAAAAGAGTTAATAAATAAATAAATAAATGAATAAATAAATAAAAGGCCCACTAAGATTATGGTGATTCCTTTAGGCAGCGACTTCCATCAGACAGAGAATGACTGTTTGTTGCGAGTAAGACCAAAATGAGATGATGAGCTATTTGTATAGAAATTTGTGAAAAGGCAAAGGAGAGGGCAGGCAAGGCAAGAATGGGAGGAAGAGGGCACAAAGAAGGTCAGAGTAACCTCCAACTTGTTTGTCAGTGACAGTAAAGTTTTAGTTTTACCTGACCTGAGCTGTCCAACATTTTTAGCTCTGGCCCCTCTCTCCTTCCCACCCCCACCCCCCCCCCCCCATTTCAAATTCTCATTTTCATTCCCCTAAGCCTTAAATTACACGATACCGACATAATATTATTTATCAATCTGGCCTTATTCATTGTAATTGGAACATGATCATTTTTGATTCTTATTTAATTAATATCATTGTCTCAAAGGTAACAGTGAAAAATAGAAAGTGGATAAGACAGTTTTGTTTTACCAATACAGTGGGAAGGACTAGAGACATCCTGTTTGTAAATATCTAGCCAACTAGGCCAATCAGCTAGGAGATATTATATAAACAAAAGTGTCATGAGGGGTGTCAAGACTAATTTAAATACATTTTCTCTCTCTTATTCAAACCTGGGAAATCAGATAAAAAAAGTTAAGAACCAAAACCATTTGTTTGACGGGGTTTTCTCCTTTTGGAGCCCCGGTAATTTCACTCTGTCAAGAGTTCCCATATTCTTGTGTTTGGTACTTTCTACTTAGACAGCTATTGTTGTACTCATATTAACTGAGAGCTGTGTGGTGTTTTGGTGATTTAATTAAAGGATAGGATGGAGATTTCCATCTGATACAAGTATTCAATGTGAAGGCTGATGATAATCACACTGCTTTTGTAAATCTTGCCTCTTTACAATTATGGTGCTGGTCCAAAGTTTATATTTTGTCATTCATTTGCTCTAGTACTGTAGAATGCATGGGATACTTAATAATGCTATGGTAGTCTTGTCGAATTGATGTTTCTCAATCTTAGGATACACTATATTAAATCTTTAAGGAAAGGACTCAGAGCAGAGATAATCTGAAAGAGTTCAAACATAAAAGAACAAGAAGACATGAAGGAAATGGCACGGCCCAAAAAGTATAAGGAATGAGGATTATAAAAAATTATTAATACATAGAGAAAAATAAATCAGAGAATGAAGAAAGCAAGTGGGAAAATAAATAAATCAATGAAGATTTTGAGTTTGAGTGACGGAGATGCTACCGGAAGCATCCACCAACCGCTCACTCAAGGTAAATAACAAAGAAGGACCTGAGAAAGCTAGTGTTGCCATGAGACTGACTTTCTGAAGAGGTCAGTCACCATTTAAAACTGTAGTCTTGGTGAAACATTACACACAATTTGAAAGTTCACTTTTCATCTCTTCCTGTTTTTACTGAAAATATGATTATTTTTATGTCACCCTATATATGCAAACTTATGTTGTCTTTGTTTGTTTTATTGCAGCAAGTTTACCCACATATAATATAATAAATACAATATAGACATTATTGTTGCATACTGTAATGTTCTGTACATCTTCATTATGTTCTGTACATCTTCATTACTATCTTTATTTACAGTCACAGAGTATCAATTTACTTTGTTTTTTTTCCTTAGCAAATTTTGCTAAAACCGACAATATTCCATTTTATATAAAATTATTTATTTTGTTTTACCCTGTTTTCTTAAACTTACTTCCTCTGTTTTTATAATATTCATTTTTGAAGAATGTATTCTTATCCAGCAGCAGGATTTATCTTTGTGAGGTGGCAGGGTCAAACTGTCAGAAAAACATTTCTATAGGTCTTCTTGTGAAATAGATGCATAGTTTGCATGCATGTTTAAGTCAACCCCATGTGCTAATTTTCATTTTCCACTTTATTTGTCTGTATTGGAAGGACACATGGTGCTATGACTGAGGCTTTGGTAACAGGAAGTGTGACAGCCATCAAAATTAATGGTCAAACCATTTGCGTTTTCAAATTATTTTTTATCTCATATAGTTGTGGTCACTGATCAGCTATCGTGGTTGAAAGACAGTCACTTTTACCTCAACCATGTAATGCATACTTTCATTAAATTCACGAAATAAATTTACGTCCACACGATTCTATGACCAGTAAAGCACACTATGGTGCACATAGATCCCACAATTTTGATATTGTAATGCATTAACTGGGGGAAAAAAAGTGATACACCTACAGCCTCAAAATTACTGTAAATTTCTGTTTGTCCACTTTTTGTTTTGCAGGAATGTTACAAATGGACTGTCGAATATTGTTACTACTTTTGCCCTCAGCTCTGTTCAGATTTCATAATAATGAACTTAAGATTACAAATGTCACCTGAGCACATTTGGTCTACCATGCAACTGTGACAAGGCTGTTGACAAAATGGCCTGTAAATTTTTAATGTCCATGGTTTATCTTCCAACACTCTTCCATGAAAATGACATACTGACTATTTACATAATTATATTTTAGCCTGTCTGTTATTGCTGCGAGACTGTCCATGCTCGGCAATCAATTTTGATATCGTATTCTCTAGGAATTTGAACTTGATGTCCAAAACGTTACAATAGATCGCTGTCCATATGTCATCCTTAATAGTTCCTTGAAGGCAGCCCGAGCACAGTCATGAATTTTTTGTTTTCCAGCAAAAATTGCTCTTGCTCACGGTGTTATCAAGTCGAAAATACCATTGGAACTATTTCATTTCTCAGAAATTACAGAAATTACCATGACACTGACTGTTTCCTAGAAATTATCCATCAGAAAAACCACAGTTTATCATTGTATTTGTATGAATATGAGTAATGCGTGTGTTGTTGTATTTGTGTGTATGCTATAGATCAGTGTCATATCCACTATTTTATTACAGTATCTTTGACTGTGCTTAATTAATGTGCATCATTTCTTGTTTCTTATATAAGCCTGATCATATAATAATATCTACATACTTACAATAGTTATAAAGGCCAACCTTCTTTTTATGTACAATGGCAAAATAAATAAACAAATGAAGAGTTGACCTCCAGTTGTGTTCTTTCGTGATGGTTTTGTTTACCGCTTTGTGTTTTATTGTTGTTGTTTTTTCTCTTTTCGGGGGGGTGGGGGGGGGGGCGGGTGGTTACGTAGCTTTCCAGCACAGTACCAGGCTATATTAAAAGCCCAAGTATGAGCCCCAGTCAGACCCCCTGACCACTGAGTGTATCAAAACACGGTGAAAACTTAGGCTTGACCGAGCCTAGCCTGGGATTCTAGCCCCCCCTCCCCCCTCCCCCCCCCCAATCCACACACACACATAAACTTTTTTTTTTTTGAGGCGAAGAGGAGAGGGGGACATCAGATTTTTATGCGATTTGGTCTGTATGCCAAATGCATATATTATGGTGTTGATTGTGATGAGTTTTGTTCAAAGCATTTTCTAATATAAATTAAAAACCAATCTCATCCACGGAAATCCAAGGAGTAGGGTTGACGTCAGGTTAGCACATAGGAATGACATTGTTCGTACATAGATTGGATGGTTACGGCATCATGCGGCCGTCAATTTGATGTAGGGAGTGTTGTGCCCGTGTCATGTCTTGAAGACCACACACGGTCACACTGGCATACGATATTTATGTGTTCGCCATTAACCTTGTCCTTTGCCTCCTTTCCACCTGTCCTGGGGTCGTTGTACGCTGCATCGTGAGAAAGCAAGTTCGTTGTTGTTTGATCTTGTTTAACTTTATAATTATGTGTGAAGTTTGGGAGTTCAGTCAGTCTGCGTAGTAAACGTCTAACTGTGCAATGCATATAAACACTATACAGTGTCCGGAACTATTTCCCTGTATAACATGTATCTAAGCAGTGACATTAACCATCATATAGACTTATGTGTGTCGTATTAAATATTAACTCTGTGTACCTTACAGAAGGACTTGCGTTATTCCGTATTGTGCTGAAAACCCCACGCACGACATCACATATTGGCGACGAGGACGGCCACATATTGGCGAAGAGGATGGTCACATATTGGCGTCGAGGATGGCCACATATTGGCGAAGAGGATGGTCACATATTGGCGAAGAGGATGGTCACATATTGGCGACGAGGACGGTCACATATTGGCGACGAGGAAGGTCACATATTGGCTACGAGGATGGTCACATATTGGCGACGAGGACGGTCACATATTGGCGTCGAGGACGGTCACATATTGGCCACGAGGATGGTCACATATTGGCCACGAGGACGGCCACATATTGGCGACGAGGACGGTCACATATTGACCACGAGGATGGTCACATATTGGCGACGAGGATGGTCACATATTGGCCACGAGGATGGTCACATATTGGCGACGAGGACGGCCACATATTGGCGTCGAGGACGGCCACATATTGGCGACGAGGACGGTCACATATTGGCCACGAGGATGGTCACATATTGGCGACGAGGACGGTCACATATTGGCGACGAGGACGGTCACATATTGGCCACGAGGACGGTCACATATTGGCGTCGAGGACGGTCACATATTGGCCACGAGGACGGTCACATATTGGCCACGAGGACGGTCACATAATTTAATTATTGGCTACGAGGCCGGCCACATATTGGCGACGAGGACGGTCACATATTGGCCACGAGGATGGTCACATATTGGCGACGAGGACGGTCACATAATTTAATTATTGGCTACGAGGCCGGCCACATATTGGCGACGAGGACGGCCACATGGTATTGGCGACGAGGATTATTCCATCTTTTAACAGGACTGTTAAACAGTGACCGACCTGTCATTCATCCACCTGTGTAATCTCCAGTGACCAACTGTGTGAAGTTCCTGGATTATGGCGGACAAGGCAGTCCTTGTTCCTAAGGAATTTCTGCCTTATCCAGGTGAACCTACCTTGCGTTCAAGACCTGGATTAAACTATTGGATAATTTTTAGTATATATGCGCAATGTCAATAGGTCACCAGAACTTCCCTTCAACTTGCTTGGTCTGGAGGGTCTGGAGCGCATATTCAGCACTCAACCCATGGCGGAAGAAATTGCCTCTGCATCTCACGCGGAATTCCTTATTGCCGTCATGGATTTATTCTGCAAACCGGTAAATCCGTTCAGTGCCTTCTACGACCTCGAACAACGGCGTCAATGTCCCACGGAAATTACACAGGAATTTCTCACAGCTCTCCGCCCTCTGATGGCAGACTGTGATTTCGCCGGGCGCGAGAACTATCACCTCGCCATCAGACTGGCGTGTGAATGTTATCATAATGACACGCAACAGAAATTATTGGCCCTACCTTTAATAGACCTGGACGAAGTCGTTCGGCTTATGCAAGCCGAAGAATCAGCCAAACAGAGCGTGGACGCCAAAGAGGGAGGGGGGGGGGGCGGCACACTGCTGTCCACCGCATCCGCTCGCAGCGAACACCACAGCACACGTCACCTCGGCCAACCAAACCAACTCCACATCAGCCTGCGGTCGCACCCTGCACCAAATGCGGCCAGCAGGGTCATAAAGCAAAGGACGCAAGATGCCCAGCTCTTGGACAAAAGTGCACACACTGTTCCAAGATGGGGCACTTCGTATGCCGTCCCGACTCACCGCACAACACGAGAAAAGGACTCATGCTGTTCACAAGAATGCGCGGGTTAACTGCGGAGAGTCGTCTAATCCCTTTTCCTGCACCCTACTACTCAAGGCCGGTAAGTCTAACGTTCCCTTCACAGCCGAAGTGGACTCCGGCTCCCAGATCTCCGGGGTCACTGAACAGCAGTACATGAGACACTTTTCTCACTTACCATTGCTACCACCTTTAACGTTGCTCAATTGTGACAATAGTGTTCTAAATGGCCGCTGCTTGGGTGTTTCGCCACCACGGTCAAACACAAGGAGCGTCAGGTCTGCGCAGAGTTGCACGTTCTGCCGCCCCAGTGCAACGCTGTCATTGGACAAGGTCTTATTCATCACTTGGGACTCTTCATTGACGGTGTTAGCATGAGAGTACCTGCTATCACTACCTCTTCTGCGCAACAGGCCTTACAGGAATTCCCGCGACTCCCGCCAGAAGAGACGAGAAACGTTGACTCCACGCATCAACCAATTTCACACAGTCTACCTGCAGATCACCTGTCATTTAAAACCCTTCGCTCAGGTACGGCACGTGACAGCACCCCGTCGCAGGTGTACAGCTACGACGTAAACGGCTGGCCTGCAAAACGCTACGTCTCGGTATACATTATACCATTCTCCACTCTACGCAACAAGCTCGTTGCAGAAGACGGATACGTCATGCTTGATAACCGCATCGTCGTTCCGGAAAAGCTACGACAACTTCTTCTGAAACGAGTTCATCATGGTCATGCCAGTGTCGGCTGTATGAAAAATATCCTTCGTAAGACATACTGGTGGCCTGGACAAGATACAGACGTCGACAACTTCGTCAAACACCGCACGAGATGTCATCGAAATGCCAAAACTCTCGCAATGACTCTCGAGCTTCCCGTGTCCCCACAGTGTACGCTCAACTCAACGGTACACACCTCACCATCCGCTCCATCTCGACCGTCAAACATCATCTGACGAGGTCCTTACCGCGTTGGCGACATGGTGCTCGCTCGCCGTCCCAACGCACTCTAAGGTCAGTCACCGTGGAGCAAACCTTTGAGAGTGGTCCATATCATCGGCAACTGGACATAGCAGCTCTCTGACCGACAAAAGAGGAATGCCAGGAAACTCCGCAAATACTTCCCGGCAGATGTCCACTGTACCTTCACGGACAGTTCAACAAATATAAGTGGACCCAGACGATCCACCAGGTCTACTCGAGGCGTCAATCCACAGCAATACCCTCATTGAGACATTAATTTGTATTTTGTTATTCTGTTTCGGCATGTTTTCTGAGTGTGAGTGCTGCCCTTTTCGGGAAGGGAGAGGATGTTGTGTCGGTCTCACGTCTTGAAGACCATACACACGGTGACACTGGCATATTTTTATGTGTTCGCCATTAATCTTGTCCTTTGTCTCCTTTTCACCTGTCCTGGGGTCGTTGTACGCTACATCGTGAGACAGCAAGTTCGTTGTCTTTGTTCTTGTTTAACTATATAATTATGTGTGAAGTTTGGGAGTTCAGTCAGTCGGTGTAGTGGACGTCTAACTGTGCAATGCATATCTGTACAGTGTCCAAGTATATGTGAAACTATTTCCCTGTACAACGTGTATCTTATGCAGTGACATTAACCATCATATCTGTCTATAGACTTATGTGTGTCATATTAAATATCAACTCTGTGTAGGCTACCTTACAGAAGGGCTTGCGTTATTCTATATTGTGCTGAAAATCCCACGCACGACACCACAGGGAGTTAGCCCCTAATGTTAATCATACCAATCCTACAGAAATCCTACAAACATCTACGTTGGATTGACGTAGGGATGCTGGCTGGGGAATAAGATAATGGAGACATAAAAAACTAAATAAATACATTTATCGACTTGATTAAACCGTTTTCATTGATCTGCTATTTGCGTAGAGAAAGCAACTCTGGATTAAATTTTAAAATCTTTTTATCAAATCGTACATTTTCTTCCAAGAGATCCATTGCTGTTGTTGTGGTCGTTTGTTTGTTGTTGTTTTTTTTAATCAGAAAAGGAGTCTGCCCTCTTGGACAAATACATTGTGCTAACAGTCCAGAAAAGGCTTTTTGATTAAAAAAAATGCTTGCATAGCAATACTGCTACCCTGCGCTGTGTTATTAATTTGCACTTCAAACCAGTATCTGAGAGATACATACTGGGGTTGGAATGTTGTGAGATAAAAATAACACCGCAGTCTGTATAATTATGATCAGTTTGTATCTCTCGCTTTGTATTGACCGACCGTTTCTCGGTACAGCCAAGAGAATCATTTTCTTGACATGATTTTGAACTCGGATCTGTGTCTTTGAATCGTGAGCTTAACTTAGACTGACGTTGTTTTGTCTTCTTTCTAACCAACTTTTTTTTGGGGTTTTATTCCACATTCCACTACACCAGCTCGGTCTATCTGGCACGACCCGCTATCTACTGCAGGGAGCACTGCTGATTTTTCTCTCAGGAACCCCGCCTCCTTTTCGCATGTGCCCTTAAAAACTGTTTTTATGGTGTTTTTTTTTTCTTTCTTTTGTCCTCGTGGACTTTGGTATAATAAACAGGTGCAATTTCAGCATTTCTTTTTTTTTTTTGAAAGAGTACGCAGTGATCTGTTTATAAGTGTTGCGTTGATCGCAGAGATATGTTAGAATGCAGCTAATGAATAAAAGCGTGATCCAGACAGTTTTCACGAGTTTATTTGGGACATCGTTTGAAAAGATTTCTATTTTATGTGGTCCTTTTAAGCCATGAAATAAGAGTCGAGCAAATAAATTATTCACCGCTAAAGCTTCAGACGGAGCTTTCAATGTAAACACTGAATGGTATAATGCTGTACTTAGATTCTGGTGTAATTTTCAGTGTTGTCGAAACACGAAAAGTTCAGAAGCGTATGAAAGACAGCCAAACACGAAAATGTTCAGAAGCGCACGAAAGACAGCCAGACACGAGGTTGATTGAAACCGTGCAAAACATTCAGGAAGAACGTTAGGGTTCGCTGACTTTCTAAACCGAAAACTTACCAGGTCACTTGGAAGCGTGACTTTCTCCTTCAACTAAGTTCAAATATACCTGGCTTTACAAGTACAGAAATACATAGAGCTATTACAGCACACCAGGCAAGGTTTTTCATCTGACGCGTGAAAAGTTACCGTTTCTTTTCGTGTCCTTGGCCTAATCGGTTTGTCCCATAGATACACACTACGGTTTGCTGCTCGGTTATTTGTACGGAAAATGACGTTGGAATAATTCTCTTTGCCTCCCTAGCGGTGAGGCGCGGAGAGGAACGAATGCTGTTGACAAGTATACAGAGGCAAAGGGTGTTTTTGTTTTTTTCCCTACGTCATTTTCTGTAAAAATAGCGGAGCGCAGAGGTTGTTGTGGACAAGACCAGTAACCCGATTTTGCTAATCGACGTGGAATATTTAAAGAGCGAGAAAATTCAAACAAAACAAAGCAAAGCACATGAATATTATGTGTTCCAAACAATGTCTCTATAATTTCACCTTTCACCTTTCACCCAGGCGTTGTCCACCCACTGCAGGATGTAGCCCCCCCCCCCCCTCCGACAATGCTCTCCATTCTCTTCTGTCTCTTGTTTTCTTCATCCATGTTGTTCATCCTCTATGTGTAATGTCGTCCTTCCATCTTCTTCCTGGTCGTCCTCTTGTTCTTTTTCCGTCCTTGGCTGCCATTCAGTGCAGCGTTTTGTCCACCTATTGTCATTCATCCTCCCCACATGTCCGGCCCAATTCCACTTTTGTTGTAGCATGAATTCACTTGAGCAGGTCTGTTATTATTACTTTGACCTGTAATGCCACCAATAGTATAATGTTTTGTCACCGGCAACGCATCCATACATTAATGGGTTAGCGGTACGTCGGTCGCTAGTGGGAGACATTAACCATACAGGGACATCAACATCTATATTTGTTCTGTTTCTCCGTTTGATAGTGTTGATCTTCAACTCTCGCTCTCTCGCATCAGTAAGCGATCAAATTGAGGACTTTCTTGACAAAGGATTACACCACTCAACAGTTTATTTTATCAACTGTCCTGCTGTTTTTCATTCTGGTGACCCCGCCCAGAAAAGAAATGCGGCCCATTTCAGGTACACAACTCCCTCCTCCCCCTAAGCGTACGAGGAATTCATTACAAGCAGAAGTAGTGTAACACAGGTTACGGTTAAACTGAGCGGGCTTCTCTCTAGCTATATAGCTACTTAGCTATCTAATCTGACACCAAATAATGTAACACAGGACGGGACGAGCGGTCTCCCTATCTATCTCACACAAACAAACATACAAACAAAACTATCAGGTTTTGAGAGGACAACAATTTTATTAAAAAAAGAAAAGAAAAAGAAACAAATCAAATAATAACACAATACCAATAAACACAAGACAATAAACAGTACAATAAACCACAATACAATAAACAAGACATTAAACCACAATACAATAAACCAGGACAATAGACAGTACAATAAACAAGACATTACATTACGATAAACCACAATAAACAAGGACAATACGATAAACCCAATAAACAATACAATAAACCCAACCGATAGGCGCGCTGAAGAAGAACCAAAAATAACAGGAATTAACAGCACGCCTCATCAGTTAATCATTACATCATGCTAAAACGAGAGAATGCATCAAAAGAAAACATAAAAGTTAATAATAACCATTTTCACATTGTAAATTAAATATGGGGAAGGTCTAACGTGCGATGGCAGTGATTGCAGGTCAGTCTTTTGGGTTCACTTTGGCGAGTGTTTTCATTCCGCCTCTGTCGTTTTGTCAGGTATGTTTCTTTTGCCTTGAAGTCTATTGCGAGCGTGCCACTGCGCAATTTTTGTCTCCATCTGCTTCGATCACTTGCAAGGTTCTCCCATTCATTGGGGTCGATGTTGAATGCTTTCATCGTGACCTTGCAAGTGTCTTTGAATCGCAGATGTGGCCTACCTCTGGGTCGGTTGCCAGTAGCAAGTTCCCCGTAGAGAATTTGTCTGGGGATGCGATCATTTTCCATACGGTGGAGATGTCCAAGCCACCGCAGTCTTTTTTTGCCTAGGAGAGCCTGAGTTGATGGAATGTTGGCTCGGCTCAGAACTTCGATATTTGAGATCCTGTCTTGCCACTTGATCTTGAGAATTTTGCGTAGGCAGCGCAGGTGGAAGGAGTTGAGGGATCTTTCATGTTTGGAGTAGGTGGTCCATGTCTCTGAGCCATACAGCAGGGTGCTTAGGACGCAAGTTTGGTACACGAGTACCTTTGTTTTGATGGTCAGCTTGCTATTGTTCCACACCCTTTTTGAGAGTTTGCCAAAAGCTGTGGCCGCCTTTCCTATTCTGGCATTTATTTCAGTTGTTATGTCTGTGCTACCACTGATGGTTGAGCCTAGGTAGCAGAATTTTCCCACTTGCTCCAGAGGAGAGCCATTCAGCATGATTGGGTTGGAGTTTCTCAAGCCTTGTGTCAAAACTACAGTTTTTGAGACACTGATCTTTAGCATGAATTTGTCACAGGCTTTGGCAAGGCTATTGATGAGAGCCTGGAGCGTGGTTTCATCGTGGGCCACGATTGCAGCATCATCTGCGAAGAGGAGCTCTTGTAACATAATATGCTCTGTACGAGATTTTGCTTTTAGTCTGGCAACATTAAAAATGGAGCCGTCCACTCTGGTGTTAATAAGTACTCCACCTGAACATTGACCAAAGGCATTCTTGAGTAGGGCTGCAAAATATATACCAAATAAGGTAGGAGCAAGAACACATCCCTGCTTCACACCGCTGTTTACAGCAAATGAATTGGATGTGCAGCCCTCAAAGTTGACACATGCCCTCATGTCAGTGTGGAAGGATGCAATAAGTTTTAGCAATGTTGGTGGACAGCCTATGGATTTAAGGACTGCATACAGGCCAGATCGGCTTACGGTGTCGAAAGCCTTTGTTAGGTCCACAAAGCATGTTATAAGCGGCCTGTTTTGTTCTTTACATTTTTCTTGGATTTGCCGAAGTGCAAATATCATGTCAATAGTTGATCGTTTGCTTCGAAAGCCACATTGTGTTTCTGGTAAGACTTTTTCCGCCAGTTGTTGAAGGCGGCAGAGGATGACGCGAGCAAAAGCCTTTCCAGTAATGCTGAGGAGGGATATGCCTCGATAGTTGTTGCAGTCGCCTTTGTCTCCTTTGTTCTTGTAAAGTGTGACAATTTTGGCGTCTCTCATATCATGTGGTATCACGCCTTCTTTCCAACACTGCAGTAACAGATTATACAGGTGTGGTAAAAGTGGGCCTTTTAGGTCTTTTAATACCTCTGCAGAAATGTTGTCACTTCCTGTGGCTTTTCCAGCAGACAGGTGGTCGATTGCATTGGAAAGCTCGACTAAGGAAGGTTCAGCGTCAAGTTCGGCCATTATTGGCAGTTTTTGGAGGTGTTCCTCAAAATCTGGTGGAATATTTTTCTCAGTTGAATACAACAGAGAGTAATGCTCTACCCACCTATTCAGTTGTTCATTTTTATCTGTGATGGGTTCACCATTTACAGACTTAAGTGGGGCGCTTTTGGTGATGATTGGCCCAAGGGCTACTTTCATCTGACTAAAGGCGGTTTTCATATCTCCCTTTTCATTTGCCTCTTGTATGCTGTTACACAAGTCTGTCCAGTATTTGTTGGCGCAACGTCTTACCTCCAGCTGAAGTTTAGCTTTTGCATTTTTCAAACAAGTTTTTGTACTCTGATTGCAATTTTTGTTATACTCATTGAAAGCAGATTTCTTTTGCTCAATGAGAGGTAGGAGAATTTCGCTGTTCTGGGCTACCCAGTCGTTGTTTGAAACTTTATGCTGTCCAAAAGACTTGATGGCACAGTCATGAATTTTTGAACTGAGAGTGTTCCATGTTTCATCTACCGAGTCGCATTGGGTGACATTATCCATGCTTTCAGCAAATAACTTTTAAAATGACTTTCTATTTGATTCATCTCTGATTGCTGTTACATTGATCTTAGGGATTGAAGGGGCTTTTGATCTGTATATTTTCTTGGCCGAAATTTTGATTTTGCTGACTACCAGTGCATGGTCGGTGTCACAGTCAGCACTGTGGAGGGAACGAGTTATTTTTATACAGCCCAAACTCTTCCTCCTTGAGAGAATAAGATCTAATTGATGCCAATGGCCAGACCTGGGATGGCGCCATGATGTTCTTTGGCATCTCTTAAGGTCAAAGTACGTGTTTGTAACACATAATGAGTTTACGGAGCATAGCTCCAGAAGGCGCTGCCCGTTTTCGTTGATGTTGCCAATGCCGAAGTGCCCAATGCACTTTGGCCATGCGGAGTGATCTGCTCCCACTCGAGCGTTAAAGTCACCCAGAATTAGCAGGCCTTCGGTGAGAGGGATGTTGTGGAGAGTCCTCTGCAATGCCTCGTAGAAAATGTCTTTGGTTTCGTCAGAGGAGGTAAGTGTTGGGGCATAGACACAGATAATGTTGGTAAAACCAGACCGGGTGTTCAGTCTGAGTGTCATGATGCGTTCTGACACTCCAATTGGAGTTGCGATCGAATTGATAAGGGAGTTTTTTACGGCGAAGCCCACGCCGTGGATTCTCGGCTGTTCGCTGCTAAGGCCCTGCCAGAAGAAGGTGTAGTTTTCTTCTTTGACTGACCCGGAGTCGGGAAGTCGAGTTTCTTGAAGGGCAGCGATGTCGATGTTTAGTAGCTGAAGTTCTCGATCAATAGTTTGGGATTTCCTGATGGAGTCAATATTAGTGAGATCTTGCTGTTGCAAGCCTGGGCGCATTGTTCTGACGTTCCAGGTACCAAGTTTTAGTATTTTTCTGTTTTTGCCAGGTGCACACTTTACGTCAGCTTTTTGACTTTTGGTCTAGCTCCAACCACCTTATGAAGCAGGCTGACGTGGCGGAACAACACCCAACTGCCTGGGGGCTGCCCAGGTTACGGCGGGCGGTAGTTGATCAATGCAGCTGAAAAGCCGCTCCCACCGACAGAGGGGACCCCTGGCGCTCATCCGTACGCCAAATGGATTGAGCTTATCACCGGTAACTGCCACCTCCCGTGTTGTGCCCATCCGTAACGGATGGCTGGAGTGTCCTCTCCAAATCGGAAATGGGTGGGCTTATAGAGGAGAGACAGACGCTTGCCAAGCCCGAGCAAACGCCTCCTCGTTTTGCTGCCTTGCCTGGGCTATTTTTAAGAGATGGTGCTTTGCCCAGAGGCACCACCCCTCTCTCTGCCATTCTAGTTAAACCCAAGGGAGAGACCAGGTCAATACATTTGGAACTAGTCCGGCTGCAGGAGATGCTGGAAGCCAGTTTGATGCAGTTCTCCCTGACAACCACCTTCGGGTCTCCACTCCTGATTTTCTGTCTGGGTTTACTCCCATAGCCTTTGCTATCATAGCAACACACAAGGCAGTGTGGTATTTGTATTCAGGGTTACCTTCCCCTAGTCTTCCTCTCTCCCGAGATGACCCACAAGACAGTGGGGGTGACAGTAGCAGGCTGTATTGTGTACTGTCATACAATAGCAGAAAACTCTGGCCTGACATGAGCCTAGCTGACAGTTTAGGCGGTGGGGCGAAAGCTGTAACTGGTCGTTCCATCACACATTCCCAGGGGATACTATTACTACTGTTGTTGTTTTGCACTCATATTCTAACATAGATTTCAATCACAAATAACCAATGTTGTCAGTTGCATTGTGTTTCAGTTTTATAAGAAAGTGATAGTAAATAGGGCACAATGGGGCTGAACACAATGTATTTGATTCAGTCATACAACGAAATGGACGGTTTTTTTTTGGGTGCAAACGCCATAAAAAGAAGAACTGAAATTCTCAGGAGAAGGAAATATGAGAGTTTCTGCATTTAGTAAAATACCCCCCCCCCTCCCCACACACACACACAAATCCAGTATTTTACAAGGAATGTGCAGAATTACGAATGGTAACATTTTATTTTTCCTTCAAGCAGATCACAAGGAACTAATCCAAACTGTAACTCTGCAAAGTGCATTGATCGTTCACGTGCGGTTATAAAATAATGTAGACCCTCTTTCCTGTGTAGGAACTCAAGGGGACACGTTGGTCTGGAGGCTAGGTGCTCACCTCTCATGCCGAAGGTAGCCTACTAGGTTCGATCCTCGGTCGGTGCAAGCTTGTTGGAATTGCTTTTGGGTAGGTAGGATCGAGCATCTTGTCCTCTCGGATAAGGACGAAAAATTCGGAGGGCCCTTGTGCACGTTAAAGATACCTTGGCTGTTGAAAGTCGAGAAGAGCAGGCCAAACATGGCCGCTGCCAGGGCAAAATAATATATATAAAAAACAAACTAATTCCTAGCACAGAAACACACAGAAATAAGAACATGAAAAATAAAAACAAGAAAAGGTTGATGTAAATGCCAAGGCCAGCGAAACCTCCTGAAATAAAGACAAAAACGCTGCGTAGGAAGTCCTTACTTAAAGTATTATTAATTAAGGAATTAATGTTGTCAGCAATGTAAAGCGTAGAGACAAAATCAGTTCAGATCGGACGATCCCTACAGGATCAACCACTATCCTACAAACAGAACGGATTATATATCGTTGGATATTTCCCATATTGTTGAATGGGCATTTTTGTCTTCTTGAGAAAACGGGAATTGCAGTTTTGTCGCGAAAAGGCGAAAACACATACATTATGTCACAAAAACATATCTTAAAGAGTTTTTCACTGATTGGAATGGCACTTTTACATAATGAAATTAGGAGTGAGAGAATCACTTTCACGACAAAACCTCAAACTCGGCAAAATGTCACATACAACAATATAGCAAATTTAATACCCCTTGTAATGTTGTATAATGGGGACCAAGACAGTGGTCGCAAGAGTTCGAGGTATATGGGTAAACGTTTAGCCTGGTGAACACACCGAATTGTAAACGGAGTCGGACACTACATCACCCCGACCAGTTTCTGACAGTCTTTGTCTTAATGTGACACACTTTTTAAAAAAGTCTTACAATTCAATAGTTATACCGTGTCATCAAAAAAAATAATTTTTTTTTAAAAAGCGGTGAGGCAGAGCAAAACGAATACAAAAATAAATAAATAAATAAATAAACACGTAAATAAAGAGATAAATCAACACCTGAATAAAGAGATAAATACATGAAAATAAATCAGTCAATGAATAAAGTTTTCATGCTTCTGGACTTTCCAAGCTAAACAACTGAAAACATATTTGGCTACTAAAGCAGCTTGAAAGGGCGGCGAATTATGTACCCTGGTCTATATCAAATACTTTTTCACCAAGCGTTTATGCCACATTAATTTAATGTCTCTGGGGTTGCTTTCAATGGAATTCAAAACCACATCCCCTCCTTTCCACGTGGATAGAATTTCGTTACTGTGGAATGTGCAGACATGTTGGAGCGGCACACATTTTAACCATTTGAAAAGTACCTAAAATTGCCATCGCAGCATTTAAACCTAGGCCCTATACAGTACAAGAGAAAACAGTTTGCACATACATCATCAGGCAAAGAAGCATGCTTATTTCACAAATGAAAAGTTCCCTGCTAGTGATTACGAATGTAAATTAATGGATTTTTCCAAATTACATTATTACCATTATTATAACAATAATAATAATTATTATTATTGAGCTATGATATTTTTTAAGCATAATTACTTTGAAAAGGTGCAGAGTAGGCAAAACTATAGTATTATACAACAAGGGCAGAATAGTTCATAATCTGGAGCTTGTAAAAATAGTGTTTTCCTCGGTATCTGCTATTGTTCGCAATTTACAGACACTATTCAATTAAGAAACCAATATTCCCAGCCCTTTTGACAACACATAAGGACCTTCTACGCAAGAACATGAAAACTGTGCCTAACCAGAGATTCCAAACAACTTTAATATAAAAGTTTATTGGGTGTTGACACGGGAAGAGATTTTCTTTCTGTTCGTTTGTAAACAAAATATACTGAGAGGAAAAGCTAGGAAATGCTAGACTATAAAAATGTGGCATGGAAAGGGTAAAGTTTAACCTCGTAAAAAATGGTCTTCGTTGAGCAATGCACGTACTTGTAACTTAGGTTTAATTCCCCATGTTGCATATTTCTTTTTTTTTTTTTTTAAAGGAAATTAGGTGAAAACCGCGTGTATCTAGGTTTTGTAGTTGTCTTGAAGTTGGTTTTGAACTCGCTTTCATAGACTAGCTGAGGATAGGATCGAGTCTTGCGGATCTAACGGCATTAATTCATTTCGTAAAAAATGAAATAATGTGAATGATTCTTCAAAATGTGAACTCTTTAAGTCACGATTTGCCTGAAGATTTGTCCTTCTTGCATTAGAATAGAAGGGGAAACGATATGGGAAGCACACCAGTACTGCCGTTCAGCCGTGATGCATTTCGGTGAATATATTAATAGCGCATTATATAATGCGTCTTAGTAGTAATAGCTAGGAATATTTGACTACTAGATGACCTATAGGGCATTGCCCAGAATAAACAGTCATGTGCTCCCTCCCCTCCCCCCAATCCCCCTCTCTCCCTCTCTCTCCCTCTCCCCCGCTCTCTCTCTCTCTCTCTCTCATATAATAAAAGTAATAAACTACAGTCTTGCTTCACAACTCATGCGCACCAGAACACTACGCACCAACCTGAACGCTAGATACGGTTACTTTTTATGACATGCACGGTACTATATATTACGAAACAAACATGCAAAAATACAGCTGTTACAGAGCAATAACGATTGTTATTTTTTAAAAATACATGCTTGAAGTAAACAACTTTTAATCATAGTCATCATCTTCCTTATCTCAATTGCCACCTTCCTGCCAAATTTAAGGCCTGAAGAGTGTATAGTTTGGTCAGTTAGTCATGCCAAAGGTTGCCAGCTACTGAAATATATGTAATAGATAAAAACGTACGGTAGCTTTGAAAAGATTGTGCTCAACGTTACAAATTGCCCTCGTAGAGGATAATACAAACATGCCCACGGTTTTATTTCTCCATAGTAAACTGCATTATTTTTCAGAAATGTCTCTAGACTTTGTGACCATCTCGGAGTTCTATAAGACGAACAGATATAATGGTCTATTACTGGAAAAGTATCATTGCAGGAAAATATCGTTTCATTAAAATACATGTATTACTTTCGGGCACTGCACTTGCCCTACCACAATCCAAATTTCAGCAAGGATGGATTATAGATGCGCCTTTGATAATAAATACAGAGTATATTAGAATTAATATTGTAAAGTTAAACGCTGTTCGTACAAGGACGGCATTCAACCGTAAGGAGTTTATTGTGTTTTCTAATACCGCCAACCCGGATAGATTTTGCCACTTAAAATAGCTAAACAATCCGAATGCGTTTAATCATTGGTCCGTGAAGATCCGTGTCTGTATGTCTTTTTTTTTCTGTATGTGCATGTTATTAAGAACGTGTTAAAATATTTAAAACAAAAAAATAATGTTGGATACTGTAAAACAGTGAAAACTCGGTGTTGTCTAACGCTATGTTTGTATTTGTTCTACGTGAGGAGAAGTACATGTATTTTAATTTTAATTTTGGTTTTATTTTTTTTACTTTAGGAGACGTAATACATGTATTATAATCCATAAACATATTTAAAATGCGGCAAATTAAAAAAAAAGAAAGACTGAAATAGTTGCTTTATGCAAAGATATGTTGTATTACGCAAAGCCATATTGTATTATGCATAGCCATGTTGTGTTATGCATAGCCATGTTGTATTATGCATAGCCATGTCGTGTTATGAAATCCATGTTGTCTTAGGCACAGCCATGCTCTGGGACAATGGCAAGTAAACTATAAGCCTTTAGTTAACAATGAAGCTAAATGTCTGCATTCCAATCTTCAACCCATTTAGTCAATTGATTACAGAATTCTCGCACATTGCAGAGAGGCACGTATCTTTGAATAGCCTCCATAGAAATACGTAAAGCTCTCCTGTGAAGTGACTTCACTCAATAGCAAAAAGGGCTATAGTGTGTGAGGGGGGTGGGGGGTGGGTGGCTGTGGGTGTGACAGAGATAACAATAAAGCCCCTGTTAATGACCCAATATTTTTGTAGGGATATTATCGTAGGAAAAAAAGATATATATGTATGATGGAGCTGGATGGGGAAGTGGGAGCACTGTGAGACCGGGAGGTGGGGGAAGGGCCAGAGAAAGGGAAGAGAGAAAACGAGAGAGGAGGGAGCAGAGAGGCGAAGGGAGGGAGGGAGGGGAGGGCAGGGCATAGAGACAGGGAACGAGAGAGCGAGAGAGAGTGAAAGAGAGAGCGTTGGAGGGACTTACAACTTAAGAGGGAATAAGTAGGTTTATCCTGGGCGACACTGGACGTCTTATCTAGTTTACACAACAAAATTAAATCCTGGACCTGTGTGCAAACGTTTACCTAAGCTAAGTACAATACGTTTTACCAATTAAAGGGTGGGGGGGCGGGGGGGGGGTGGGTCCTGAAAACGAAATTAGGCTTCAAAATATCGATATCGTGATTTTGTACTTTTCGGTTAGTTTATCCACTTAGGAACACTATTTTACTAACCTAATGTCAATTTTGAATGTTTATACCCCTGAAATATGACTTTTAGTGAGGTGACTACAGTGTGTAAACAAAAATAAAAAAAATTCTCTTTTCCTGAAATTTAGCATCTGGAAGCTCTTTAATAAACTCCTCAAGCGTATCAGAATAATACTCTCTACCAAGTACAGAGTACGTCCAGCCCGTTCAACATTATATCCGAGACGTAGGATATTGAGACGAATCAATCCGTCATAATTATTCCGTCCGTTGACTTGCGGGCATGTCATCGGTGTTAACAATGCAACAATTCGCACTACACCCTTTCATAACTGAACGAAAAAGAATAATACTCACCGCATTTACTGGTGCGCAATGTGTGAACATTTGTTGTGGTCAAAGAAGGAATTGATCGTCTCGGCATTCTGTGTCTCTGATTATACGGTTTCATAATTTCTTTAATTATCTCCAGCTTGTCTTGATCAATCACGGTCACTTCTTGCACATCACCGTTTTTCAATTTGCCTCAACAGGAAATTATTATTTTTCATATTCATAGAGTAAGAAATGAAAATATTTTCTTCACAAAATTATATTATATATAATATATAAAACTGCCCGACACCAAAAGGCAAAGAGGGAGGTTGTTTACAGTACCAGCAAAAGTGCGCCCCTGACATGGAGTTTCGTACATGCAAAAGTGCATGTTCTGGAAGAACGCACTTCATGTTCAAAGAGACGTGAAAAACTGATTATGATTATGAGGCGTCCATTTGGGCCTATTGGGCAGTTAGACCCGGGGATCCATTTGGACCCATGGATATCTAAAATGTAGGTTCAGAATTGTATTTATACTTAGTCGTTACACATCGGCTGGCCATAATATGACCAATCAATGACCCACTTTCCACACGGGCACCATGTTCCCCCCCCCCCCCCTGCCCCTGAGCTGGATTAGGACATGCACCAGTCACACGCATCATTATAACGTCTATAGTTGTACTACATGACCTAGATAGTCAGGTACGCGGCGGCTGACCGAGGCCGCTATGCGATCACGCAGCCATTGACTTTGTAAGGCAACATCACTCGCGGTGCAACGGGGGACCGATGAATAAGAATATAAGTATGTACAGAAAGTTAATTCGTTGAGTGCTCTAGATTAGACATGGATAGGGGTGGTAAAACCCATGAAAAAAAAAAAGGGTCTGGACAGCATAACCCAATGCTGAACTTCATTTGTCTTTACATAATTATATATTGATTTGTCAACATAATAAGTAGATCTAGCTAGTAAAAAAGCTTAACGGTAATGGCCACCGACAGTGAATCATTCACGTTTGGACTTTTTTTTTCCTTTTGGTAATTTCGGAATGACAGTACTATGGAATAGAGGTGTATTTAAGAACTGATAATAATAATAATTTTTTTTAAAGGGAGGGGAGGGTTGGGTGGGGGCATTCAATACATGGTGACCCGGTGAAAGTTATGAAGACTTCATTTAATGCAACAATGTTTAGTGCAAAGTACCTGCTCACATTTATATTAATGAATTGGAAGGCTCTTTCCAAATTTAAATGCCCTCATAAAGCATACAGTTATCACTACGATAACATGCAAAGTATTATTCTTTCGTAAGCTCTTGAAGTAAGCTTTTCAATTAAATTCAGCCCAGACAACAACATTCAGTTATCACCAAGCATTGTCATATTTCCATAAAATATCAGTATCTCTGAAAACTTAGCTTATGACACTGGCCTGAGTCCAAGAGCCCGAAAGTTACGAGGCTTCGAAAATGACAAAGTGACGTATATTTTGTGAGTGGCACAATGTGATACGTGGATTATTTCAGAAAATGACGTCAGTCGAGCTCCTCGGCCTGAATGGTTGAAAATATCAAAGTTAAAACCTAAAAAAAAAAAATCACCCTTGCTAAACATTCAAAATTCTTATCTTGGTCAACAATGGTTATTAAAGAATTCGGCACGTGATGTGATCCTTTCTGCAGCATTAATCTTTCGAAGTAACAGAACACATGTTCCACCAGGTTACAATATTGTTCACATCATAAATCAAGTCCATAACTGTGGCACCTAATCAATCATCACAACGAATCAATAACATAGTCTCTGAAATCACTAAATCCTTGACTGTACTGCAATGTTTAAAAAACTGGTTCACTTCAGAGTAAATCGCAATCAGGACGTTAAGAGTGTTAGGGGTTTCGGTCAAGTCTGGACGTAATTAATTTTTTCCACTTCGGAGGAGCCCTGTTCTGCCTGCTCTTCTCGATTTCCAACTGCCAAGGTATCTTTGGAGTGCGCAACCTGGACACGGGTCCTCCGGGTTTTTCGTCCGTATTCTAGAAGACCAGGTGCTCTATCCTATCCACCATAGGATCAAGGACAAGAGAAAATGAGAAAAATACCACAATTCCGATATGCCTGCACCGGCCGGGATTCGAACCGATACCTTCGGCATGAGAGGCGAGCGTCTTGTCTCTAGACACCAATCGCTCCTCTGGGAGAATGGGTCGATGCCAGTTGCACCAAGTCTTAATCAATCGATGTTCAATCTTGTCGAGAATATAGCCAAACGTGTCGATGCTCATTCCCGTGTAGGCGTAAAATCGATCCGGGTATGTCTTTAATTGTCTGAATAGATGATGATATTCACCAAGAAATGGCCTTTCCCTATTGATATCATGGACGCTAGTTCTACGCTTTGCCCTCTTTAGTTTTGGGAAAAGACTATCCAAAAGGAAAATTTCATCGTCGGATGACGAGTCTATTTTGGATTCTCACACCTATACAGACAACAACACACTAGGCAGCAATCGGCACCTTGAAAAGTAGGCGTCTTTTATGTAGGGTCAAGCAGATACCTACACGTGCTTAGAAACGCCTATTTTCAGCGCCAATAAGCTCAGCGTTCTCTACGTTGTCGGCCAAAGGCTGTGAACTGAACTACATGATGTATTTCTTCTATGAATACAATTGAAATCAAGGGGGAAGGCAGTGGTATGCTCCTCCCGGCGTTTACCCAACAGAGACGAGCCAACATTGAGGAGTTTACATCGGGTCAACAAGTAGATGGTGGGTTTGTACTGTGCCATACATTTTAAACTTTACTCTACGAAACCTCAAGGACATCAGAGCTATTGAGTCTATCTTACTCGGATGCGTTTCTTTCTGGCTATCAACACTGGGGCAAGCGTTTAAAGTGCATATTGCTAAAAGGTCAAGGCTTTTGGCATGTCTACAATGTGTGTTCTTTAATTTGACGAGCGTATTTTATGAAAGGCTAACCTCATCAAATAGAAGTACATTAAATTACCTCCATTAATCTTTCTCTCTGTTAACTTCATTTATCTGTTCTCCATCATAAATTTGGTTTTTCCTGTGATTATTGTTCTCTGAAGTTCTCTTATCGGTACTCAGCTTTGTTTTTCGCCATGCTACATCTCAGTGTCCGAACCTTTCTGCGACTTCATAGCTTTAAAATACATATTTTTCTCAAATTTCATTACTGAGATGTTCAGTAGGGTAAAATTGAGAAACAGCTAAGCCAATGCACTAGATTATCCAAAATGATAGATAGATAGATAGATAGATAGATAGATAGATAGACAGACAGACAGACAGACAGACAGACAGACAGACAGACAGACAGACAGACAGACAGACAGACAGACAGACAGACAGACAGACAGACAGACAGATAGATAGATAGATAGATAGATAGATAGATAGATAGATAGATAGATAGATAGATAGATAGATAGATAGATAGATAGATAGATAGATAGATAGATAGATAGATAGATAGAAAGGATGGATGGAGACATAATGACAAGGGGGTAGAGAAAGCCCTACAATGTTCCCTGTCTTCGGCTGCATAGAATTAGAAATAATCAAAAGCAGATTACAGTCTTGCCAAAAACCATACGGGTCCTCCGGGTTTTCACGCACATGGAAGACGTTCGGACAGTTCTTTCACTTCCTTTCCTTTGTTTACACAGAATGTTGAAAGGCATGCACAGGCCATTAGAGCCTGGTTACCCCAGGGATGTGTAGTAAAGCCCCCCCCCCCCCACCAAAAACAAAAAAACAAACAAAAAATATACCCTCCCCCCACCACCCCTAGCCCCCATCTAGCCTTATCGGATTCTGATGGCAGTAATTATTACAAAGTATTAGTATTTTCAGCTACAAGGACTTTAACGTGCCAATAAATGACACCCCACTGCAAGAATGTTTACTGTCCTCAAAAAAAAAAAAAAAACTAACAAACAAAAAAAAAGCAAAAAAAAAAAAAAGGGTCAAAGTTTAATAACATTCGGTATGGTTGGCTGCTCTAGCCAAGTGTGCAAAATGAGCCCATGTTAGGTGCTGAGACCGCACATCGACACGGCTTGTTTGCCTTGCTAGATCCTTTCCTTCATACCAACTTACACCTATATATAAAGTTAGAAATTCCACGGATTCGCTTCACGTTGCAGGTGAGCTCGTTATTGGTAAATGTATATATTTTTTAGAAATGTAAATACGAACTGCTTTCCCCGTGTTTCTTCAATATTTAAGAATATCTGCAACAACAACAAATAAACAAAAAAAAAATGCTTAGAATACTGAACTTGATGTTTATTAAGAGAAAGGTAGAATGTCGAAAGATATTCTGTAGAGTAAAACTTAGAAACGGGCGGAGCCAATGCACTATATCATTACCTAACTCCACCTCCCCCCCCCACTCCCCCCCCCCGAAAAAAAAAAACTTATTTGATAGTAGGAAATATTAATACATCAGGCTGGCATTGTCTAAGATGTGAGACTTTCTGCACGACTGTGGAATTTACCATATTAATATAGATGTGGCTCTGCCCACCCCCACCCCACTCTAGTCCCCTTTGTGCTAGCTGTTTCTGTTCTGCTGGAGAATGTAATATAAATGGCTTTATAATAGTGCTTCAACATAGACAGATAAATAGATAGATAGATAGATAGATAGATAGATAGATAGATAGATAGATAGATAGATAGATAGATAGATAGATAGATAGGTAGATAGATAGATAGATAGATAGATAGATAGATAGATAGATAGATAGATAGATAGATAGACAGATAGATAGATAGATAGATAGATAGATAGATAGATAGATAGATAGATAGATAGATAGATAGATAGATAGATAGATAGATAGATAGATAGATAGATAGATAGATAGATAGACAGATAGATAGATAGATAGATAGGGCCATTGCGAATGATGTCAAATGTGTTTTTGTTTTGTACTTCCGACACTTAAAGTGGCGGGTGGATCAGCTGACGAGTGTAACTTCGAGATAATAAAAATGATCTAAGTGGTTAAAATGCCTGCTGGTTGCATTGCAGTTGACTGTTATGTCAGGGGTGGAAAGGATGGATTCAACCTGGTCAGGTTCCCTACCAGCTGTGTAAACAAAAGAAAGGAAGTGAAAGAACTGACCGAACGTCTTCCATGTGCGTGAACACACGTGCCATTGTTTACTGTGGTGAATTTTTTTTTAGCTCGCCGCCATTGGTTCACGACGCCTGAAGTGCTCCAGTGCAAATCAGCTAACGAATGAAAATCAATGCTACTATCGCCATGGTTATGCGTCGGTCCTGACAACTAAAATGGCCGATATTCGCAATGGGCCTATAGATGGATCGTTTTTCACTTTTATGATAGTTTGTCTTTGTCTATCACGGAGATTAGCTCTGCATCCACTATGACTGTTCAAGTTCTTCCGTTTGCCGGCATTGGGCTGGAATTCCTGGGTCTTGCGCTACACATCATTGGCGTGGCCACGCCCGAGTGGTCTGTGCATGACTTTCAAGATGTCACGTATGGTCTATGGCAAGACTGCAATCATACTGCTTCTGGGTGTTGGTATACGACGGCCGAGGGCAGGGATTACTGTAGGTCTTTCTCTACCTCCCTGTCTTCATGTCTCCATCCATTCTATCTATTTATCTATCTATCTATCTATCTATCTATCTATCTATCTATCTATCTATCTATCTATCTATCTATCTATCTATCTATCTATCTATCTATCTATCTATCTATCTATCTGTCTGTCTGTCTGTCTGTCTGTCAATCTATCTATCTATCTATCTATCTATCTATCTATCTATCTATCTATCTATCTATCTATCTATCTATCTATCTATCTATCTATCTATCTATCTATCTATCTATCTATCTATCTATCTATCTATCTATCTATCTACCTATCTATCTATCTATCTCTCTCTATCTGTCCATATATCTATCTATCTGTCTATCTATCTATCTATCTATCTATCTATCTATCTATCTATCTATCTATCTATCTATCTATCTATCTATCTATCTATCTATCTATCTATCTATCTGTCTAAAATCTGTATAACTGATTATGCTTCACAGTCGATGGCTACATTGAAGCTTCGGAAGCATTTGCAGTCATTGGGATAATATTTGCAGTTGCAGCAGTTATTTCTGCCGTACTGTATTTCCTCCTGCCTAAGCTGAGCAGAAGTGTCAGTAGAAAATACTGCTTCATCTCTGGTGCCCTCGCCTTTTGTGCTGGTGAGTAGATATGATAGAAATAAGGAAGTTCATAGGTAGTGGAGGAAGAAAGGTGTCCCCTACCTATGCACTTTGCAAAGGTAAAAAGATATCCGCTACCTATGCACTTTGCAAAGGTAAGGAAGATATCTGCTGCCTATGCCATCCCTATGTGCAAAGTGCCCAGGTAGGGAAAATAGTTTTTGTCCATTCTCTTAGCTTAGGAAGGGAAACTATTTTTGCCCCTGCATGTTTCTGAATCTGAGGTCGCAAAGATATTTCTTGTATACCACCTTGCTTAGGTAGGGAATATAATTATATGGAATATCTTCCTTACCTATGCACTTCCTAGAAATAAAGTTCTCCAAAACACATTCTACCTCGTAATCAGTGCTTGTTTATCTATTGATGTATTCCATTTATGTCATCAAAAAAGGGTTGGAGACCACGATGCACTGCCCCAACGCTAATTTGAGTAAAAATAATTTTCAAATAGTGTGAACCACATGTACCAATGTATCGTGAGGTCTAGTGAAACCAGACCAATTTCTAAGATATTTTCTTTGTGTATATCTTTCCAGCACATCAAACATGCTATTACAGTTTCGTAGGGAAAGACGTGATGCTCTAATTTAATGTTATTTACCATAAATATTACAGAAATATCCGGTGCCTTGAGGCGATTATTAACTTAACTCAACTGCTGTCATCCCTTGGCTGTCAGGACCAATGAATCCAGATTTCAGAAATGTATACTTTGTTGAGGTTTCTAGATGCCCCCCCCCCCCCCCCAAAAACAACAACAACAACAAAAAACAAAAGTTGTAAGATGAGTTGCAGTTCAAACACCATTGGATGGGATATTCCTGGGACGTAGTAATTCTCTCGCTATAGTATTAGAGGTAAAGAGAATGGATCTTTTATTATTATTATTATTATTTTATAGAGCGCATATAATATCCATTTTTAAAATGCTCTATGCGCTTTACAGAAGAAACCTGTCAACCACAGAGCAGAATGGAGCTCCGGCGAAACGCTCAACACATTACACTGCTACTTTCTCTCTCACTATCTCGCTCACTCTCTCTCTCTATCTCAGAGCAAATTGTGACGCAGCCTGTTAGGCGCAATACACAACTCACAACAGTTCACAACTCACAACTCACAATACAAATAATATTTGAATATTTATTATAATAATATATATTTAATAATGAATTTTGTTGTTGCTGGTGGGGGGATGATATGGATAAATTTTAATCTATTAATTTCAATTTTTCCCGGGCAGCAGCCTGTTCGGCCTGCTCTTTACGGTTTCCAACTGCCAAGGTGTCTTTAACATGCGCAACGTGCACACGGGCCCTCCGAATTTTTTCGTCCTTATCCGAGAAGACTAGGTACTCGATCCTACCCCCCAATAGGATCAGGGACTTGAAAATATGACAAAAAATCCCAATTTCCAGCATGCCTGCACTGCCCGGGTTTAGAACCCGGGATCCTTGGGATGAGAGGCGAGCACCTTGCCTCTAGACCACCTTGAGGCATCGGATTGAAAAAAAGAAAAGAAGGGAGTTCTTAATCACAGTGTAGCCTTCCATGTTAAACGAACTATAAACATGTTTGATGCTGTTGTCACTGTGCAGATTAGCAGTTCTTATCTGTGTTGTTCATGCTGGTTAGATCGATATTGGTGACTGCAACAACATCCTCATTTCAGACATACTAATTAATATTGATTATGTCTCTTATGTTGATTTTTATCCTCCTCGTATGCCTCTTTTTCTCCCGTTTTTCTTCTTCATGCCATCCATTTTTCAAGGCGCATTGAGCATTGTTAATGGAAATGCGCCATACAAATGTAATGTATTATTACTATTATTACTATTATTATCTGCATAACATTTGTCCCATTTAATATCATCATCATCACCACTATCATCACCACCATGGTCATCAACCTCATCATCATCATCATTATCATCATCATCATCATCACCACCACCCTGGTCATCACAGCCTGACATGTCATGTTTCAGATTTTAAGAGCTTACGGTTACAGTATTGCCAAAAGAAAACAGCAATTTTTATCGGTAATACTGGCGAATCTTTATTTTTCGGTAAATGGGGGTGTTTGGCCCGCCTTACTGGCTGTAATCTGCAAACTACAAACTTTATATTTTGGCATGATAGTGGTATTTCATAGTCCCATCCAGTACTGCATCATTTTGCCTTGCCTTTTAGCCATCTTAATATCACCCGGGGCACAGCATACCGAGATGGATCAAGTCGTCATTTTCGGTCCGCCGACTTGCGCGCGTATTATCCATGTCAACAATGCAAGAACTCGCAACACACCTCTTTATAATCGAACGAAGAAAGGCAGTACCACAGAGCTCTGTCAGTAGTAGTCACTGTGATTATACGCGCGCAAGCTGTGGACATAATTATAGTGAAAGAAGGAATGGTTCGTCTCGGTATTCTGTGTCTCGGATATCACAATAACTCTCATACTCCCCAACTATTGTCTATGTTTGTCATTTCTTGATTTACATTTCAGTTATCAGCATTCTCATCAATGTGGTCATCTGGGGGAAGAAAGTCCACATAGATTATAAGGAAAGTTTTGGCTATTCATTCGCACTGAGCATCACCGGTGGGATTTTGCTCTTATTCGGAGGAGCAATGATGATTCTCGGGGCAAAACAAGTGGAGACACTGAACATGTAGGCAGGCAGAGCAATGCACCAGTGTTGTATAAATTATGCATTGTTCCGTCAGATTGATTAGCACTCAAACTACCCGGCGACTCTGCAACGTGACTTTAAAATTGTTATTATTAGTATACATTTATTATTAAACTAGCTGAGGTCCCCGGCCCTGCCCGAGATAAATCGGTTTGAATATTGGTTTCAGTTCTGAGTGTTTATTATGGACCTGCTTCATCTGGCCTGTTCCTATTTGTTTATTTTATTTTTGTTTGTTTGTTTTTAATTAAATAAGTCTTACTGCTATGCCTTTGTGAGCTGACACCCTGCGCATCCCGTACAACAGCATGCTTTGCGCACGGGTTAGTGTGTTTGATAGCATGGAGGCACTAATAACACTGGAGTGCGCACAGCCCTCTTCGCTTGCCCTGTGTTATTAATAGCTCCATGGTTTGATAGTGAACACATCGCAGGAAGTGATAACGAAACCTTAAAATGGCGAACCATGACTCGAAATAGATCTAAATGATGGCGAAACAATAAATTTCCAATAAAAAAAAACTACACCGATTTGAGACTTCTATTAAAAACTGTGCACCCTTACATCCATTCTGATGCACCATATAAAATTTGAAGACTGAGTGTTGAGTGATTCAGAAGCCTTTTGCAACGAAAAATCTCAAGTCCACAAATATATATAGTGTAGATTATTATTATTATTATTATTATTATAATTATTATTATTATCACTATATAGATATCCACAGTCAGATTGTAGCCCGGTGAAAGGACTTTTTCTGTTGGTGGGCCTAAATTGTGGAACAACATCAGTGTTGACACCAGGAAAAGTGAAAAGATCATCACATTTAGAAATAGGCTCAAAACTGAATTATTTGAGACTGCTTCCATTGAAGCTGAATGGTGTCCCTTTTTGGTCTCTGAGGTTTGAGGACGAGAGTAGATCGACCACGTATTTGTTAGTGTGTGTGAGTGGAGCATGATGAATTGATTTTACCTTAATCCTGTTTTGAATTTTATGTCAGCGCCTTTAAAGCACACATCAACTTTTGTGGATTTGAGCGCTATGCAAGTTAATTATTACATATTACATGTCGTGGTAATATACCGAGGGGCCTATTTTCAGTATATAATCGGAGACCTGGAAAAACATAATATGTAGTGATAATAGCCCTCCAGGTCTCCTACTACAATATCTTCGAATTCCTCGTCTTCTTCTCTTATTATTATGATTATTTGCATTTCCCATTGAACTCGAGAGGGCTAAAATACCATGTAACGGTTTTGTTTCTTGAAAAATATATTTTAATGCATACTTATTTGTTCATTTCTAAAAACTTGAGAAAATTTTTCATGAAAATGATTTTGTGCATGTATTATTAATTTATCGTTGTTGTTTATTTATTTAATATGACTGTATTGCTTTTTTTGCAATTTCTTCTTATTGAAACGTTTATTTTAAGGAACGTCTGAAGAGATGAAACATCGAAATATTTTTACTCTCATCTGTGTATTGATTTCAGTGTGTGCTGTAATTTCTATCCATTTTGTCCAAAATTACATCGACTCACTGCTTTATTTATTTTGTGCAATGTCACTCATTTCTTTTATAAAGCAAGAACGATTTGTTTTTTCAAACGACAGAAGAACAAGACGGCTGCAGGGTAAAATGAAGAGAGGCTCGAGATGAAATAAAATTGTGACAAAACGATATACATGACAATGTAGTGATATCATACAGTAATGTCACAAACATATAACTTGTACTTATAAAAAGAGAGATAACCTTCAAAGTCATGTTTCAAGGGTTAGGATCCTCTCCCTTTGTGAAGAATCAAACTCATGCAAAATAATGATGATAAGTGAACAGGAAATGAAAATATCGATTTATAATCATAATTTTATCAAATCGGACAAACAGCACAATAATCGATACAGAAACCTTTCACTTCTGTATTAAGTTAATTTCTTGTAGGTAAAGGTGCGTACAGGACTGTATCTAAAGGCTGTTGTTACTTGTGCGTACGCACCCCAAGCGTTGTGCAATGGGGACGCATACGCCCACTTACCTATCCTTAACTCTGCCCTTATACCCAACCCTCAGTCTTATCGAATAACTGATTAAGGCTGTTGTTAGGAGTATTTCGAGAGGAGTTTTCTAGCCCTGGTATCCCAACAGGCTTTAAAATACGACATGTCGTACCCCTTTCGTAAAAAAAATAATTAAAAAACAACGGGGGGGGGGGGGGGTTACTTACCTGTAATACATTCGTATCCAAATTAGGAAAAGTGTTAAATATCTTGTAGTTGTTATGCAGTTATTGCTGTTTTTGATGAAATTTATACGCCAGTGAATATATCCAGGAGTATAATATCCCATATCAGAAGTGTGATAGGCGATATCTCTGATAAATATATGGCTTTTTGACTTCGATATTTTGAGAGCAAATTATCGATATTAGCCGACCCGGCCAAAATAAAACTTGGAAATTTTCCTTCAACTAAGCCCGGTGCTGTCTAAATCTAGGTTGCCTTCACTACGGCACTTCGATTAGATGCAAAGACTAATGAATCGTTTTGTTAACGTACAATACCTTGCAAAATACACATAATAAAGTTGACTTTTGGCCAGCAATGTGTAAAGAGAGGTGTAGAACGCAATTTCTGGCCACACTTTTCTCCTGGACCAAAACGCGTCTCTCATTTTGTGGCTAAAAAAATGTGAATAAATTGTCCAGTACGGGGGTGCCCAGGTAACTAAACTTATCACTAAAAATTGAAGCAGGACACCAAGTTTCTTAGCTTTTGGTGGTGTAGTCACGAAGTTTCAAATGCTTATAATTATGTTCACCCTCTAGCTGCATTCTAGTAAGATATGGATATATCGAACGGGAAATAATCAAGTAAAATCGGATACCTTTTCTATGTAAAGGGCATGATGGCAAAAGACGTGTAATAATGAGTCATTACCGATATTGATTTATGTATTTATTTATTCATTTATTCCTTTTCTCGGAGAAGTTGGCCAGGAAGTAAATTTGGAAGAATTATGTTCAATTCTTCTATTTTCAGGAGCATGTATATAATACACCTTTTGCAGACTGATTCTAAATTATCCAAACTAGATTCATGGTCACACATAAAGGAGAGAGAAATACATATGCCGATTAAAAAAAAAACAACAACCCAAAAACAAACCTGTACATTATTTTATAAAAGTAGCGTACATACTGTCTTATATTTGTTTTATTCCATATTGTGTATTATACATAACATTTTGTACTGATGTTCAAGGCCGAACGTCTTTTGTTTCTCGTGGGCCTCAGTCGAAAGCGGTTGGCCTCTTATTCTTGATTGCTTTCTTGTTTCCTTCTTCCTTGTTTGTGTCCTGTTTCTTGTTTAGTGGGAGCCAGATAGTTGAGAGATTTTACTGATGTTCAGCTTAATTTGCATCACTTAAATCCACTGACCTGGTTTGCCCCATCACTCTCCCTCGCTCTTACTTCCTCGTCCGGTTGTCCCTGTTAGCGGTTTTTGCGGGTGGTTATTGAACATCACTATTTCCCTGATATATTGAAAACTAACTCTATGAATAAACGAACTAGACCTGATTAACAAGAAATAATCAAATATCGAAAATTTTGATATTTGACCTAAACATCGATGTGCACACAATACCAGAAAACATATAACATATAGAGTGTGTCCATGTGTGTGCCTTTCTCTTAAACACATCCAGGTTGTCACTATAGAAATTGCCTTGCATGCTAGTAAACAGCCGTGTGGTTTTTTTCAATTTATTCTTCAATTCCACTTTCTCATGCCTCTATGGGTTTGTTAATTTTATACTCGCAGGAAGCGATGGCAGGTGCCGACTCTTGCGGAGTTGTTGAGTCTGTTTCTGGGTTGATGTGTCTTCGCACGTCTTCAATTGCATCGCTTCATAAAAATACATGTAAGTTTGGTAACATTCCAGCACATAGTATATTTTCGGCATCTGTCGGTCTCATGCGGATGCGACATTGGGTCATTTTTACAAACACTCTAAAGATAAACCTAAAAGAGATATGAAATAAGATGTAAAGAAAAAGTGGGATTTTTCTTGTTTGCTCTGCCAAAGTAACTAAAGAAATATGTAAGAAAACAAGACTACTAGAAAACTGTAGCTACATGTATTTGTGGCTGATCCCAAAACAAATGGAACCGATGTGGCAAAGAGTGTCAGATCAGCAAAAGGGAAGAAATATACAACTCTACAAACATTTTGAAACACCAGCTATGATAAATTTGATTAGGCATGTACATAACACTAATTTTGTCATTCAATGGTAGGGCCACGATTGTGATCTATAGACTCTCATATTTTCAGGAGAGCAGTTTTCTTTTTTTTTTTTTTTGTGGTTGGAATTTACAGTTCAACTTTCGTGTTATTTGTCACAAACACAACAAAACCTGATTGCCTAACCATTTACAAACTTGATGAAAGGTTATGAATACTTGAAAGCCGAAAACTTCACACCCCATCTTATCCTACTTCTTCTACCTCAACCTACTTTTATCACCAAATAAAAAGGCACTTTACACGCTTTATAAGTTCTAAAAGCTGAAATTTCCACAGAAACATCGATTTAACCCTTGGTTGCTTTTGACATGATTATTTCCGAGTAGTGGAGGCCGTAATGGTGAGGCTGTGCTCGGCTTCACTGCCTTCCACGTCGTATGTTTTTCTGTCGATGTGATTTAGTATAATTATTATGGTATAAACATTTCCAAGCCTCCATGGTACACTATTGTAACTCGATCCTTTTTTTTTTTTTTTTTAATTGAGATATTATTGGCATGCTAGCAGCCCTTCACAGCATGGCAGTTGTGTTATAAGTTGGAGGTTGAATTCCGAAAACTAAAATTATCGTAACTGCTAATCTCGATAAAGAAAAGACTCCACGTTTTCCTGCTTTTGAAAACAAATATAATTATGTAAGACTGAGTTACTGTGGGTTACCACGCGAATCTTGATTTCTTATCATTGTTTGCTCGTCTTGAAATGATCGATAATTTACTGTTTTCAGGCCAATGAACTCTCTCATTCTTTTCGCACCATTCCATATTTTAGCCACCAAAGCCTAGCTTATCCGTACCATCTCATTTTCTGTTAGGGTTTTAAATTCATAAAATTTGTACATACAATGTTATAGCGGGCCAATGCACTGCAATGATGCAAACCACATTTCTTTATTCAAATTGCAGTTTTATTTTTTGACCAGTGGTCACGTATCCGAACGTTCCACATAAAGGAAAGCTATGAGTGAATGGTTTCATGAAAGTACATCAACATGTGTTCCAAATGTGCAATAGTAGCGATAAACAACATGGCCTTAGTTCTTGATTGTCCTATCTATAATTTCTGAAAAACTGGAGATCTCCTAGTTAGTAGCAGAGGTAAAACAAATGCACACTTTGACAATTGCTTAAATAAAATGCGTGATAGCGCGAATCAAGTTGTTTCACAGTTTCTATTTATTCCAAAGCCTTGTCATAATACTAAAGTAGCAAACGTCTTTAGTAGAATACCTCAGTTGTGCAAAAACGTGGGGTTGGAACAGACAAGAGCTAAGTCGGGATAGGGATAAATAATTTCACATAAACGCAGGAGACCAGTTTATAATAGATGATATTATATACACATACACACGCAGTGCACGCCCACACGTGTGCATGTACAAAGACATTCGAACATGTTTCCTCTCTCTCTCTCCCCCCCCCTCACACACACATACACACACATGGACAAACACATGTACACACACAAACACCCACAAATACATAGCTTCAAAAGCAGTGAAAATAAAGGTAGCGATTAAGGACTAAGAAGAGATACAAGACAATGAATGTGGTAAAGGACTTGGCACTTGGAACTGGGCAACTTGATTTTGTTGCCACTCCGTGCACATCTGTGTGTTAGAGGTCGTTAAAGAAACAAAACAATGAAAACATCCAGAAATTATTGATGGCGGATGAATGTAACAGCACTGTGAGCATGGAGCAATGTGTTTAGTGAAAGTGTACATAATTCAATGGAACAATGTGAGCTTATTATTCAAGTAAATGTTTGTGGTGGTGGTCATTGGAAAGCAGTAAAAAAATTCAAATAAAGCCTGTATAATTTCTTCTTTTTTTTTCATGAATTTTAATGCCAAAGCCCGCCGTAAACCATCGTCAGTGAGAAGTGTACAGTACACAATTTGAAGACGGAGTCAGTAACTGAAGACCAAGGCGAGGGGTGCTGTGATGCCTTAAGGAAGCCTAAAGGTTCACTGCTATCTGTCTATCTATCTATCTATCTATCTATCCGTCTGTCTGTCTGCTTGTCTGTCTGTCTGTCTGTCTGTCTGTCTGTCTGTCTGTCTGCCTGTCTGCCTGTCTATCTATCTATCCATCTATCTATCTATCTATCTATCTATCTATCTATCTATCTATCTATCTATCTATCTATCTATCTATCTATCTATCTATCTATCTATCTATCTATCTATCTATCTATCTATCTTTGTATCTATAATGCTATCTACCTGTTTGTCTTTCTGTTTGAATGTCTGCTTGTCACGGATAAAACTGGGACATTGATCCAAATTCACGCCACATCGATTTATTTATTAATATTATTATTTTTTTTAATAGGAGGTTGTTGTGGAGAAAAAAAAAAATAATATGGAAAAATTCTATGACATAGTTTTGTGCTTCGGTTAATTTCTTTCAAGGTTCGCCGAGTGTTTTTTGTACCTACCAACTCCGAATCTAAGGCAAAAATATTTCGGTAAATAGAGGTGCGGAAAAAAGAGCTGAAGCGTTAAGCAGGTTGGTGTAAGCACACATAATCACAAACTTTATTCTGTGCACATGATTATATAGATCTAATGGTATTCCCACCCACCACATAACTGCATCCGGACATCCTCGTTGCCTCGACCTGTTGGCAAGCTGAAAAAAAAATGCTCGTTTTTGGGTCAGGATTCATGTCGCTTGCAAATAAAATCATTGCAGAGACAATTGCTTTTACGCATTTTAAACAAACATACTTTTCTCAGCCACCTGGGGGTGTGCAGAACATTGCCATTTGATATGGCCTAGTCAGATTTGTATATTCTAATAAAGAAAAGAAAATCAGAAGACATAGGTCTATGCCTTCCAGAGACAGGGTGCATGAAATAGACTTCCTTGTCAACACGGCATGAATTCTCTAGATGTAAATAGTTAGTTTTGTAGTGATGAAAGCAGTGCTATGATTCCACATGGGAAACACAAGAAACTGGGCTTGAAGAAAGTTTAAAATTTCATTCTCAGTCTACTATTGTTATCTATCATAGGCTGGTTGTACTGAAAAGGGACCGCGCCCTCTCACTCAAGGTTGGGAGCTGTCTCTGTTTTGTTCAGATGCACTTTTTGAGAAATTATTTTTCATGCATCAACGACTGCACTAACCTAACTGAGAACATTGCTGCAGTTTGAATGTTTTGGTGGTCTGTATCCGGCTTGTTAACCCCTCCAGGTCCGACCCACATTTCTGCATGTTGGAAATTCTGATTTTGTGGGAATGTTTTGTTAGGGGGAAAATCGTGATCATTGGTAAATTTAATGTAAACTGTAGAAGTTACATTATGTAACACATTGATGCAGTGGATATTAAAGGACACTCGTACGGTGTATCCCTCTTAAAATTGGGGTCAAGTTACAAGAGGTTGTTAATCACTTTTATTTTCGTTTTATTTGTTGATGTCAAATCAAATTTGGGCGCAATTCTCTTATTTGTTTGCATGTACCCAGGTAGATGAAATTGGAGACAGCACCTTGTTTCTTTGACGAAGCAAATTAATGGGGCTTGCACTAAACACAAGTTACAGATGTCTTATACAGGTAATTGCAATTCTTGCAGCAAATCCTTCTGGCAGCTCACACATGAATATTATGTCCTTCATTGATCAGACGAAATCCTGGGACGTTGGATTGTTCTTTTTGGTGGCGTCACCTCGTTTAAACTACTGAATGGACAGGAGAAACATTGCCACTACCCAGGCCCTTGTCCATGACCACCAGAGGTATATGTGGTGCATTGCTGACTAGTGCAGCGTCCCCAACTCTCCAGAATCAACAGGCAGGATTTTCCCCGTTTTGTGTGTGTGTTGGTTCATTTTCGAGCTGCTTGTTATTTCTGAAATGCAGATCTGAGCAGTCTTGTGCATCGATTCCGTGGCACGATGTCAGCCAATCAAACTATCGAGTGTTTCCTTTCTCCAGCATGTCTTCACAAGCTGTGCTAGAATTAAGCCCATTCAAAGGTACAAGCCCGTGAAGACTTTCATTTCTTGTGCCCCCGTATTGAATGAGATTGCATTCTTTTGCAATGCATAAAATATTGTTGCTCCACAAGATTGTACATTATATTATCCGTTATTGTCTCAGTAAAGTGGGACATAGGTTCTTTCAAGACGCCATCTACAGGCTCAGGGCTTCCTCTAACATGTCGTTGAAAGCAGCATCAGACTGGACAAAGTCTCTTCTTGCCATCCTGGATTGCCGACAATCGCTTTGAGAGCATATGCGTCAGTTTGTCTCTTGAAGTGGACTCTCATTATGATCGTCGCCGTCAGAATCTTACAGCTGGCCAACTTGATGTGCGGAGCTTCGTCCCAAGAGTCAGACTCTCTGCATGTTTAGTTACGATTTTGTTTGGGTTGAGAAGTTTCACATTCAGTTACTGACGTTGACGTATCTGAATGAAACAGTAGTTATCATCAAGATGCGGCAGTATCGGTGTACAGCGAATCAAGAAAAGTCAAGGAAGTCTTCAAACTGTTACTGTCACGAGCAGAGTTAGGGTCTTGGGGAGCATTCGACTGCACGAGAGGCAGCTAACTACACTCGGACACAACCACACAAGAAAAGTATTAAACAACTAGAGTATCTATATATGTCAGGCCGGTCAGGCCATGTTTTACATAAATATTAATAAACAAAACAAAAGACAATAGAGGTATATTCAAAGCAATAAATTCTAATTACTAACTTAATCTATGATATTCATGTAATTATGGTTCCTTATTGGATGTACTGCAATCAATAGCAAATAGGTATATTATACGAAACTAGATATCAATTTAAAGTGACAGTTGAGTCGCCACTGGCCAGTCGCCAGGCAAACTCTCCCTAAATCATATGGGCTTGAATGTTAGGAGAGCCCAGTACGTTCCAAGCCTACAGAAGCACACTCCGGCTTGTAGGTAATTACGCAGTTGCAAAAAACTATTTATATATATGCACAATCATTATTCAATTCATCAACAATGTGCCATATTACTTCAATCATACTATGGAAATAATTCTATAACACAGGCCATTCGTCGTCGAGTGCCAGCTGGGGTTTCCTTAGACTTCCTATGAGGCTGTGGTTCTCTCTCTATCTCTGATCTTCTATTATGCTTGAACAAATAAGATATATTACCATTGGTCACGCCTACGGGTAGGCGCGAACATCAAAATAGCGCAGCGTGGGCTTTCAAAGGTCAGCCCACTCAGACCTTTCTTTCTAGAGTTCAGTCAGTCCGTTAGCAAGGACTTCTAGTCTTCAAATCACAGTTCAGATACTGGCCAACCGGAGATACTTCACGACACGATGCTTCTGCTCGTCTGTATTCAATAAATCTGAACGTTACACGATGTTTTGTACTATCCAACTACCCAGCAGTGCTAGTCCGCTGGCCCAATTAGTTCAGCTATCTCATTGGCCGAAACCTCCCACCATTTTAATTGTAGTAATACGTCTGCACTATTCTACCAGCCAGTTAACGTGCAAAAACTTGTCTAGTCATACTTAACAATGTCAACTATCCCCACCTTGTTTCACCCCTACTCTATTACTTATTAATCACGAACATTAAAACCGACAAGCGTGAATCTAACAGTTTAACTTTACATTTATTTACTCACCAACTATAATTCGCGAGGGCCGTTCAAGGCCACCAGCCAATTTCTCATGGACCTGGTAAAACAACAACAACTCACTCTCTGCGTGAGTTTTAACAACATCCGAATCATGACAGTTACCGATGCAAAACATTAAAACGAAAACTGGATTATAATATTTACTACTACTTGGCTCTTTTCGTCTTGACAGACGGTTAGCAGCTAAGTTTACCCCTTCCTCCCGCAGCTTCTCTCATGGCTTATCCTGCCGATGTTGGACAAGCAGATCCTATTACAGTACTGGCAGGTAAGAGAGGTGCCGCGAGAATGTGAGGGTTTCTCCTTTCTTACTTCGCACTTCTCAATTTGGTCTGAGATGATGTTGTTCTCGAAATGTTGGACTCCAGCTCTCACTGTGATCTTCCAAGCTGAACGGTCCTCTGCTAGTTCTTCCGAAGTTCCTGGGTTTGATGTTACACTT
>OZ007583.1:24665508-24755508 GCA_963931925.1 Onchidella celtica
TAGAATGGCGAAGAAACCAAATATACAAACACCTTTAGATTTTTTTAATTGGAAAGTGTCGAGGTAACTTCGTACTGTCTAACTTTCGACTGGGGGTTCAGGTGAAAATATTACGCATAAATCTGTTTCCTTTGTGTGATTGTTGTTTTCATTAAATTATAGGCATAATCATCCCATCTACATCTGTCTGCATGTCTCTCTTTCCCTCTCTTCCCACCTTTCAGAAGTTAATCTGGGCGCTTGCATGCTGTAGCTTCGCATGTTTTGATATCCAGGCAGATGAATGGAGATGTGCACAAACACGAACCCATTACATTTTGAGTCAACGGGAAAGTGAAACTGAGACACGTCTGCATGCAACACGACAGCTAGTCTCATGTCTGCACCTGGCTAAAGGCTCCCCCCTCATCCCCCCTTCTGTTCCGTCATTCACGGTTTTCAAATAATATGCTTGTTGTACTAGATAATGTAGGGGACAATGCAATATTCTGTGAATTATGAACCTCGCATTGTCAGTGGCAATGTGTTGGTTCTTACTGAGATGGAAAGTAGAACAAAAGTGACACCAAAGAAAATTGTGTCCCGAAACCAGTAGTATAATCAACCCTAAAGAAATCAGTATAGGAAAAGTCAAACTCAGTCTTCTTCGACTTTAAGTCATACTCTTTGGTTTCAGCTTCCTTTTTTTCCAGTCATTTCTTTCTCTCCTCCAGAGTTCATGAGCTGCTCTCTCTCTCTGTCTTGAAACCTTTTCATTAACATGGACTGCATATAACATTTTCATCGTGAATTTGATCCATTGATTTCAGAGACCTTACTTCATCTCCTCCTCCATTAACCTTCTAATGACCTCTAGTTTGTTAAAAACATAATTTTCAACATATTTCTTTTAGTTATTAGCATTATCATCGGTGTCATCATCTGGGGAGCAGGCGTCCATGACGAATTAAACGGTTACGATCTCGGCTACTCGTTTGCACTCAGCATCATTGGAGGGATTTTGCTCCTGATTGGAGGATGTGTGACCATTGCTGGCGGAAGACAAACGGTGGCCTAGATGGGAGATCATGTCTAGAAGATTTATTTCATGCAATGCACAAATCATACACAATTTAAGAATTAGTATCAAAGTCAAGCTTGGAGCACATTATGTAATTTAAAAAGCATTAGAGATATATTATTCATGCCATAAAACGATTGACGATCAGAGATCTCATTTCAAAAACAAATTTCAGAGACAGATGTTGTAATAAGAAAGAAGTGCACAGCTTAGCATAAGGAAAAATCCAATTTATAGAGCGTTTGAGGTGTTCTGTGAACACTGTAATATGGTGTAACAGGCTCTAAAATGTTTTGCTAGAGGTGACTCCACGAGATTAGCCAAAGGCCAACAGAACTATATTGTGTAAGCTTTATTATTCCTTAACTTCTCTTCGTTCATGATACTATAGGTAATGAAACAACCGAACAGGGAATGACAGGACAGACCATTGTCGGTATTTCTGGTAATTGTAATTCCCCTTCGAAAAAATCAACCACAACGACTTTGGCATCTGGGCACAAAAAAGTTGATTTTTATTCGTGAACTGCATTGCATTAAGCCGCTTATTATATTATCGCGTATCTTAAGTATTAGCTACATTATAAGCTTCACGTTTAAACGTTTTACAAACAAGGCTAATCCTAGATTTTAGTAAAATTATTTGAAATGATCTTTATATCTATAAATTATTAGAGAAAACGAGAATGTGCAATTTTGTGGTTTTAAGTGAACTTGTATTTCTTTGTTTTATAGCCCTGAACTGCTATATTGTATTGAGAAAACAATACAGTGCTGAAATCTGGTGCTTGGGTTATAAACTCTTTGGCTGATAGGTAGTTAAAGATGACTATTCTATTTTATTTTTTTTTGTTTTATCGTTTATTCGTTTCACAAATTTCATGAATTTTTTTCCCAATATCATCATGTAAAAAGTTGCCAATTTGATTCCCTATGTATATAGCTATTGCATTATTTTGGTATTACATCATAACAGTTTCTACACGTATGATATATGTTTCATATGCCTCAGTTGATCAGAACAGGGTTTCAGAATTTTATGTCTAAATAGTTCGAGTTCAAATAATTATGCTGAAATGGATCCTGTAATAAAAATTTAGTTACATGTTATTTTTTGTTCTACTTCAAACTTCCATTTATCAATTTCAGAGGACTCATAGTTAGGAAATCCATGACAGGCTCTGTTTAGGGAAATACGCGGGTAACAAAATTCGTACTGGCCACAAAATCATTCATTTCAGATTTCGATTTTTCTGGTTCCTTAACCATTTTACTCATGAAATGTACCAAATTTATTAAGATAATTATGTAATTAGAAAATGAAAAAAACGCATTTTTCAAAGAAATATGACAATTTTCTCCTCTCTGTCTACTGCTTTGCTCACTTTTTTGGACACAAAAATCCCTATGGCGTTTCCTTTTTTTTTTTTAAATAAGTGAACTGAAAATTTTGCCTACAAATAGCAATATGCAGAAATGTAAAGGACAGGAATATTTATATTTATGTAATTTTTTTTCCTAAAAAAAGCTTCCCCCCATCCCCCCTTTCCTAATCGGTCTGGATGTGAAATCATCTCTAATAAAAGCAGGAGGGATCTGTGTTGCTTGCTTTTTGTTGTAATACCTTTAAGAATTCCTTCATCAAATTTGGATACATCTGGATAGAAAATCTTGATTTTACAGTAAAGATAAAAGTTCCATGAAAATCCAATTTGGTTTGAAAATTTTTGTTTCCATGGCAACGAGATGTGAGAGACATTAAAAAAAACAACAACAACTAATCTAGGCAATAATATGAAATGTTCTCCAAGGTTAAATAAGAAAAGCAATTAGCATTTTAAACTAATTGGATTGTTTACAGCACGTGGCCAGAATTTAAGATATTTTAAAGGAAAATCTTGTAAAATTATTGCGACTATGAGAAGGGAAATAAATCATAACAAACAAAATGTTATTATGTTTGTGTGATAAAACATTCCAAAATGAAAATTAGCAGTAAAGAAAGAACATACGAACAAAGAAACAAAAAACAAAAAATAAACAACTGTCACCAAAAGATTCATGTAACTTACATGTGTTATATCTAAGCTTATATTAATTTCATGTGAACATTATTTTGATGGGCCAAAGAACTGAGAGTAAAAAAATTGACCTCTGTGCTGTTTACTAATTAATTGTCGATCTGTCCGGCAACAGTTAACGTGATCTATATACTGGTTAAAAAGTAAAACATTTCTTGCGTGATATGTCGGACAGAACAATTTTCTTAATGTCTTGTTTCCCATTTTTAGTATGTCGTATTTTTTAAAAATTTTCTTTTATTCCTTGGAATAATTTCATAAATTAATTAGTGCATTATTAGAGACGTGTATTTTGCAATAATTGACGCTTGCAAATAAAAATTCATGATATAAATGAAACATCAGTGTCATGCTTTTTCCGTAATAGTTAATTAATTTTTTTCTGAATTATTATTTGTTGGCGATTTTTGTTATTGTTAATTATCGAATTGTTATACACGTAAAGGATTGGAGTGAAGGTGCTGGAGACTAATACAAAGAGGTGTAAATGCTTAAAGTGGAAGCGATTCTATATAAAGAATGATTTAATCTGCTGGTGATAGATGGCAACGAAGAGGAATGATTGAAATGATGATTTTCTTGATATTGATTGTTCTGGTTATGTTGATGGTGGATGGAGATGCTGATGGATGGTAGTGATTATGCGTGGTGGTGGTGGTGATTCTCTCTCCTGGCTACTGTGTCTCGTTCTTAAGGGTGAGAGCCCTCCTAATCTTTTAACCCATTAAATGTCAACGGCATATTGTCGCAAACAGTATTTTGCATATTATCTATGACTTTTTGAAAACAATTATAGTTTTTCTTTAGAGAAATGATAAGTTTTGCTTCCAAAATTCCCATTTACCTGTAGGAAACACCGAAATAATCCAGTTCAAAATTAACAGGGAACTATACAAATCATAGCAGTAATGCTTCGGTATTGAAATGGTCAATTGGCAGCATTTTATGATTGTCTTGTTATAGTTGACAGCTAATTAACTCAAGCGCCTAAACACACACAACAAGAACAAACAAGAGAAGTAATGGAATGGGTGTTGAATGCACATTCTTTAGAATGACATCGAATCATGGAACAACTGTTTCTTTCGGGAAAGCTATATTAAGCACCAACTCACAGAGTTGCTATTGCTGCCATGGTGTTTTATTAACATAGATGTACAACAGTACCGTGATGGCAGTACACAGCGTGCTATTTTTAATTTCCGTTCAAGCAAAAGTACAGCTAGCTGCAGCACTCGAATGTTGGACGATCCACTTCTACACTGGCAAAACGGAAAAGATGGGAACTGTGCTGAGGTTCGACTTCAGTTGTTGCTGAATTTAAACTTTGGCTCTGACTTTGTCTTTCAGCTTTTATTTAGATGATTATAAAGGCATTCCTTCGCCACTAACGTTGTATGCTGAAAGAGGAAGAAAAAGTCCCAAGCAAAGAAATTAACATGCTTCAATCAAATCACTTTAAACAAACTGCAAACATTCGCAGCAATTGTTGCACGACTAAAACAGATGTCCAAAAAATAGGTTCGTCCAAGGCAACAACATATTTCATGCTTGACTTATGTTTACAGCCAAAATAAGCAAAACCAAACGAAGCATGCACATGATCACTTCCGTATTCTTGAATCATTGTGATTTTGATTCTGTTATGAAATTTATAATAACATAAAAGGCTTGCTATGACCAATTAATCATGCAGGAATCGTGATCTCTCCACGTGACGTCGTGACTGTGCTTTGGGATCTAGGTCGATGTGATCGAATGTCTTGACCTGGAATTCGAAAATTTTAGATCTTTTTGGCGTTTGGTCAATTTAGAAAGTTGATCATTATCCTCGATCGGCCCATTAGCGTAAACCAATGAAAATGAAGCGGAAATTATCTTCACCTGGAAAGTAGACAATTTTGTTTGTTCATTTTTGTGTCCCCTTTTCTGTAATGAATCCATCATGATAAGCGATTTTATTTCTCCCGAGATAATTGTGTGAACAAGTATATGTGAGTGTGCATGAGAAACCCCACAATAAGTCGACAGAGCTGATTTTGAGTGAAAATAATGGTCCGACACAAACTTCCAATTTGGCTGTTGCTAGGGGACCGTGGCATGTTACAGGGTAAACTGTAGATGAGCAGTAACATTACTCACCATGATCTCTATAACGGCTTAGTTATTAGACTACGGTCTCCTAACAGCAATCACTCCAATTTTACTAGGTCAATTAGCGATTGCCACTTATAAGATTAAATGCCGTTTTCTCAAAATCTTGTTTTAGGGGGGTCACTGACTTCAATAATATTTATCAGAAATGTCATGCCTTCTATTATATTTACAGAACTCAAAATGTCATGTTGCCGACTTATTGTGGGTTTTCTCATGCATACTCTTATGACTATTATAAGCGTTATAAGTGCGACAAATAATTGATTTTGAAATAACACTGTTTCCGTACATTTTGACTGCATTATTTTGTGCTTGATCTATTAATTTATTTTTTTGTAACTGTAAGGGCAGGAGACGAGTTTTACCGAATGGTCCAAGCCGGTACTATTTCGCCAGCGGTTCAGGGAAATTCTTGAGTCTCTGAAAAAGTGTTCAACATGTTGCCGAAACTAGTTCTGAAAATACCGGTCCCGTAATTTTTTTTTTTTCAACTCTGTGCACGTTTTCTCTGGGCGTGAAGACGAAATTATGGCTATATCTCTGAATGCGATTTATAAATTTAATACCGTTGAGGTCACTTCGCTGAAGCCTTTGGAAGATGATGGTGGTTGTCTCAAACATTGAAAAGTGACAAACATAATACGGCAAGAGAATAAGCAAAAGTGCATAGAGAAAGATATAGGAATATTTTCTTTCTTGTCCATTATTCGATTTTAGACTAAACTTCAGTCACATAGATTTTGTTACTGCAAACAATTTAGATGACGAAAAAATACTGGAGGGGAATGCTTAATCCCTCTCCGCAACCCCCCTCCCCTTCCCCCGACACACATACATGCACACCACTGACATGTGCAGGACCGGATTAAGAACTTAAGAGACCATAAACACTTTTTAAAATGTTGATGCCACCCCCCCCCCCTCCACTGTATGTGTTATTCAAAATATTGACAAAAATAAATTGTAAAAATAAATTTTTTGTTTCGAAGTGAAACAAAACTAAAAGTCGGATAGAAAATCTTTCTTTTTTTTCTATTATGTTGCACATCCAGCAAGGAAATTGCTCTATGGTTTCATCTCCCTTGATGTACTAAGCACGCCCTTAATTTGCTTTGAGGTTAATCCAGCGCTGTGATTTTATTGGTTAAAATGTCTCCTTAACTAGCTGTCACTTTAGATAAATTTTTCATATATATCGAGGGTTATCAACCAGAGTCTGTCATGTCCAGTTTTGTTCATTGCTCTTAAATGCCTGTAGATACCCAAGAAATAAGATATGTGGCTTTATTTCTTAACCCAGGAAAACTGGCCGTGTTGAAGTTATGACAATTATTTGAAATTTCATTAAATTTACAAATTTCAAACCAGTTCTTCTCAGTTTGACTAATTTGAAAAAAAAAAAAAGCATTCTGGTTACCCAGTCTCAGATATATGCATACATTCACGTCTTGTGAAATTTTCTGGATATATATAATATTATATATATACACACATACACACACCCACACTCCTGATTAATTTTTGTTATAAATATTAGGAGAATCACTTTGGGCTACTAAAAATGCTGGTTGTAATGAGATAAAGGGCGGCAACGCTAAGAAATTCCTCAAAAACCTCCTCAAAGTGACATTACAAGTTATCGCTCTTTTCAGCAAAAATCATAACAACAAAGTCGATTCCAGCCAAATATCAAAGAGATAACCATGCTTGGTATACATCGAAGTAATAAGGAGATAGATAGATAGACAGATAGACAGACATCCAGATAGACAGGCAGACAAACAGATAGATAGATAGACAAATAGATAGACAGACATGTAGATAGATAGATAGATAGATAGATAGATAGATAGATAGATAGATAGATAGATAGATAGATAGATAGATAGATAGATAGATAGATAGATAGATAGATAGATAGATAGATAGATAGATAGATAGATAGATAGATAGAGAGATAGATAGATAGATAGATAGATAGATAGATAGATAGATAGATAGAAAGACAGACAGACAGACAGACAGATAGATAGATAGATAGATAGATAGATAGATAGATAGATAGATAGATAGATAGATAGATAGATAGATAGATAGATAGATAGATAGATAGATAGATAGATAGATAGACAAATAAATAGACATATAGATAGATAGATAGATAGATAGATAGATAGATAGATAGATAGATAGATAGATAGATAGATAGATAGATAGATAGATAGATAGATAGATAGATAGATAGATAGATAGATAGATAGATAGATAGATAGATAGATAGATAAACAGACAGACAGATAGATAGATTGTCAGAGTAAAGTCCCTTAGTGAGATGGCAGGAGCTCAGCAAACTACGAGGTGCTATTGTTTGCAATAATACGAATGGAATTAAAAACATGTGTGCCACGTCAGCTTTGGCCTAGCAACGAAGGGCGTTCAATGAGAGTTTTCAACTAGATAGAAAACAATGGTTATTATTACTGGTCTTGTTGATTGGAAACCATGGCACTATGATTGATATCAAAAGCTCTTGTTGGATTCCCTGTCGTATTACAAGCCAGGGCTAATGGTGACTTCTAAGAAGAATTCGATCTAATTGTTAAAATTCATGTTTGCATTATGAACTGTATAAACTTAGCACGTATAGGAACTTGTTATTGAGATTAACCCTTAAGTACCCATTCAGGGCTGACTTGCCATTCTAATTACATTTGTTTGTTTATTAATTTTGAATTTATTATATTATGCAGTCGAAATTATAGTTGTAATAGATAATACGGCCCTGCAGGCCTGACACAAACTTATATATTATTATCTTGTTATTTCATTATTTACTTGTGTGTTTAGTAGTGTTTGTCCGAGTGTCAGTTAGACCTCTCGAAGTCGAGAGCTATATCCCCAGGAAACTCATAACTCCACTCGTGACAGAGTGCATGTGTGTGTCTTTCTCATAAGCACCCAGGTCGTCATTATACAAACTGCCATGCATGTTACTATCCAGCCGTGTGGTTATTTCAATTTATTCTTCAATATTTCCACTTGGCCATGCCTCTATGGGTTTGTTAATGTTATACTCACAGGAAGCGATGGGAGGTGCCGACTTTTGTGGAGTTGTTGAGACTGTTTCTGGGTTGATGTGTCTTCGCACGTCTTCAATTGCATCGCTTCATAAAAATACAATGACAATTTAAGTTTGGTAGCATTCCGGGACATACTATCTTCGGCATCTATCGGTCTCATACGAATGCGACATTGGGTCATTTTTACAAACACTCTAAAGATAAGCCTTAGAGAGAAATGAAATAAAATGTAAATAAAAAGTGGGATTTTTCTTGTTTGCTCTGCCAAAGTAATTAAAGAAATATGTAAGAAAACGAGACAACCAGAAAACTGTAGCTACATGTATTTGTGGCTGATCCCAAAACAAATGGAACTGATGTGGGAAAGAGCGTCAGATCAGCAAAAAGAAAGAGATATACAGCTCTACAAACATTATGAAACACCAGCTGTAATCAATTAGATTATGTACACAACACTAATTTTGTCATTCAATGGTCAAGCCACGATTGTGATCTATAGACTCATATTTTTAGTAGAGCAGTTTTCTTTTTTGCTGTTGGAATTTACAGTTAAACTTTCGTGTTATTTATCACTAACCAACCAAAACACGATGACTTAATCATTTAAAAACTTGGTGAAAGGTTATAAATGCTTTTTTTTAAACATATCGTAACTGCTAAGCCCGATAAAGAAAGGACCCCATTTTTTCCCTTCTTCTGAAAACAAATATTATATGTAAAACTGAGTTATTGTGGGTTACCACGCTGTTCCTTATTTCTTGTCTTTGATTTATGGCCGTTACTGTTTTCAGCCCAATGAACCCAGTCAACCTTTCCGCACCATTCCATTATTATAGCCACCCACGCCTAGTTTATCCGTACCATCTCATTTTCTTTGTGGGTGTTAAATTCATAACATTTGTACGTAACAAAGTTATAGCCAATGCATTGGAATAATGCATTTCTTTATGGAAATTGCAGTTGCTGTTTTTTTACCAGTGGCCACCTGCCGGAACGTTCCACATACAGGAAAGCTGTCTGCGAATGGTTTCATGAAAGTACAGCAACACGTGTTTCAAATGTGGAACAGTAGAGACAAACAGCGTGGCCTTGGTTATTGGGTGTTCTATCTATATTATTATTTTTCTGAAAAAAAAACAACAACTGGAGATCTTCTAGTTTCTAGCAGAGGTATAACAAATGCACACTTTGACAATTACTTAAAATGCATGATAGCACGAATCAAGCTGTTTCACAGTTCTTATTTTTTCCAAATCCTTGTCATAATGACAAAGCCGCCAAAGTTTAACGTCGAATAAATCAGTTGTGCAAGACGTGGAGCTGGAACAGACAAGAGCTTAGGTCGCAATAGGCATTAATAATTTCACAAAAGCGCAGGAGACCAGTTTTTCGTCCATGATATAATATACAAGTACATCCGATTATGCTCAATCTCTCTCCCTCTCTCTCTCTCTCTCTCTCTCTCTCTCTCTCTCTATCTCTCACACATACACCTACACACACAAACATACACAGATACATAGCCTACACGTAGGCTCGCAGAAAATCTACAGCATTTTAGATTTCAAACGAAGTGAACAGAAACCAAGTGAATAAGGATTATGAAAAGATACAAGGCACTGAATGTAGCATTCGGAACTGGGCAGCTTGGTTTTGTTGCCATTCCCTGCACATCTGTGTGTTAGAGGTCGTTAAAGAAACAAAACAAATGAAACATCCAGAAATTATAAATGTCGGATGAATGTAACAGAAATGTGATTGTGAGCATGGAGCCATGTGTTCAGTGAAAGTGTACATAATTCAGCGGAACAATGTAAGCTTATTATTCAAAGTAACAGTTTGTGGCGGTTTATTAGTGGAAAACAGTAGAGAAGTGTACAGTACACAATTGAAGATGTAGTCTGTAACTGAAGACGAAGGCAGGGCGTGCTGTGATGCTCTAAGGAAGCCTAAAGGTTCATTGCTATCTATCTATCTATCTATCCATCAATCCGTCTGTCTATCTATCTATCTATCTATCTATCTATCTATCTATCTATCTATCTATCTATCTATCTATCTATCTATCTATCTATCTATCTATCTATCTATCTATCCGTCTATCTATCTATCTATCTATCTATCTATCTATCTATCTATCTATCTATCTATCTATCCATCTATCTATCTATCTGTGTGACTGCCGGTCTGTCTGTCTGTCTGTCTGTTTGTCTATCTGTCTGTCTGTCTGTCTATCTATCTATCTATCTATCTATCTATCTATCTATCTATCTATCTATCTATCTATCTATCTATCTATCTATCTATCTATCTATCTATCTATCTATCTTTCTTCCGGTCTGTCTGTCTGTCTGTCTATCTATCTGTCTTTCAATCTATCTATCTATATATCTATCTATCTATCTATCTATCTATCTATCTATCTATCTATCTATCTATCTATCTATCTATCTAAAATGCTATCTGTCTGTTTGACTTTCTGTTTGAATGTCTGCTGGTCACTGATGGAACTGGAAAATTGGTCCAAATTCACGCTACTTCGATTTTTTATTATTTTTTTTTTTTCTAGGAGATTGTCCGAGAAGAAAATAATACGGAAATTTTTTTTTTTAACGTTCACTGAATGTTCCTTTTGGTATCTGCTCACTCCGAATCTATGACAAAAATATTTAAGTAAAAAGAGGTGGAAAAAAGAGCTGAGGCGTTAAGCGGGTTGGTGTAAGCAGACATAATTGGGTGACCTTATATAGGTTACATGTAGTCTAAATAATCAAACACCCCCCCTAGGTCACCCTGTGTCAGTGTTTATTGGGGGTACATGTAGCCTTCATAACCAAAAACCATCCCCACCACCCCTGAAACATTATTTGGGCTATCAATATTACCGCAGCGAGAAACGGTCAGCCCAAATAATGTTTCAAGGGTGGGAGTTGGTTATAAAGGCTGCATAGTATGGCCCCAATAAACACTCCCATCATGTATAATTGTATTCCCACCAGCCATTTACTTGCACCTTCCTTGGCTATCTGCCTCTTCCTGTTCGCAAGCAAAATGCTCGTTTTTTGGGTCAGGATTCATGTCGCTAGCGGACGAAAGCATTGCAAAGGGAATTGCTTTTATGCATTTTATACACATATATTTTTTCTCAGCCACCCGAGCGTGCAGAATATTGCCATTTGATATGGCCTAACTCCATTTTTATTTTTAATAATGAAAAGAAAATCGGGAGACAGCTCTGTGCTTTCCCAAACAGGGTGCTTGAAATAGACTTCCTTGTCAACACGGCATGAATTCTCTAGATGTGAATAGTTAGTTTAGTAGTGATGAAAGCAGTGCTATGATTCCACATGGGAAACACAAGAAATTGGGCTTGAATAAAGTTTCAAATTTCATCCCCAATCTACTATTGTTATCTACTATAGACTGGTTGTACTGAAAAAGGACCCTACCATCTCACTCAGTGTAGGGAGCTGTCTCTGTTTTGTTTAGATGCACTTATTGAGAAATTATTTTTCATGCATCAACGTCTACACTAACTAAATTCAGAACGGTCTGTAGTTTGAATGTTTTGGTAGTCTGTATCGGGCTTGTTAACCCCTCCAGGACCGGCCCCCATTTCTGCATGTGGGAAATTCTGGTTTTGTGGGAGTGTTTTGTAAAGGCACATTAAGGGGACAAGGTGGTCTAGAGGCAAGGTGCTCGCCTCTCATGCCAAGGGTCCCGGGTTCAAAACCCGGCCGGTGCAGGCATGTTGGAAGTTTGGGATTTTTCTCATATTTTCGTGTCCCTGGTCCTATTGGGGGGGGGGGGGGTGGGATCGAGTACCTAGTCTTCTCGAATAATGACGAAAAAATTCGGAGGGCCCGTGTGCACATTAAAGATACCTTGGCAGTTGGAAATCGTAAAATCCTGATGCCGATGCCGGTGTGTTGATCTCTAACATAGGACCTCTCGACTGTTTCTCTGGATGGCAAACAGGAAGTGCCTTTCTAGTATAAACATAGATCATGGAAAGTTGCTAAACAAAGTTATTTAGAAAAATTGTTACTTTAAGCACTTGAGGTCTCATGAGAGTTGGAGTCTTGGGATACGCGGTTGTAGATGTATCACCTAGTGGAACTTAGTGGGTTAGGAAATAAAATAAAGATAGGCCTATCCCTTTCTTGCTTTTCTTGTTCTAAGCCTTTGAATTCACTAAAACCCAGTGATGTGCACCCATAATTGCCCGACACCATTAAAGAATGTCGAACATCATTATTACGTAATTGTATTTTACTTCCTTTAATAGATTAATACATATTTTGGAAAAAGAATTGATGGTGGTTTTCACTTTTTCTCTCATATTTATTGTATATGAGATAGATATTTACTGGCAACTACTTGGATTAACATAATTATTGTCATATTATTAAAAAGGAAGTAAGGTCTCCAGTGCAATCATAAAAGGCGTTTTAATCGGCGTCGAGCCTTAAATTCTACAAGAAATCATAGTACGCATAGAAAGAAGTAAAGATGTGCGTGGGCATATTGTAAAAGGTCTTGAAGTTCGCTATAATTAGGTTTGATACTTTCGGTGAATTTGAGAAACGACAGAGTTAAAAAAAAAGGAAATGTTCCGACATAAATTAAAAAGTGTGACCGGAAATAGCGCTCTACCTCACTCTTTACACATTGCTGACAAACTTGAAAGTCAGAATTTTGCATATTTGTGTAATATAATGCTGCAAGGAATTATATTGTAAGAAAAAAATCTATTGGTCTTTTCTTCGAATCCAAGTGTCGTTGATGTGGCCTAGACCTAGATATGCAGCCGGTCTCGGTACAGGGATAATTTGCAAGATGTATCTTGCCCGGGTCGGCTAGTTAATATGTAATAAATATAACATTGAAGAGTTGGAACATTAAGTAACCACAGCTAAGAGGTGCATTCTTATTCATTTATGTTTTTTTTTTTCGACATCCATTCTTATTAGGTCCAAACAATTACATTTCTTCAATTTTTAAAGCTCGGTGAATGTCCCTAGTAACTGAAACGATGTTGCTTATCGATTTTATTTCTGGTTATTTTATGATATAATGCACGCTTGTTTCTGGATTTTTTTTTGTTGTTTCCAACGTCGGGCATTGCGAAATACGCTTTGTTAAAAATGAGGCTAAATGAAAAATTATTATCAACTTTAGAATCGGGCTGAAGTCAGGGGCATGATATTTAGATATTGATCGGCTTTATTTGGTGAGAGGTATCTGAGTGTATTTGGGGCAACATTCTAGGTCATTCGCCTCACAGATTTGTCAAATTTTGTGTGTAGAAAGTGAAAAAAGCCCCAACCAACCCCACCTCAGTACTAGCTCGGTACATCAGTTCCATTTGCAGAGGCATGTATTTAGTAACCACCGTAACGATTCCGGTCCACGTAACCAGGAATTTCATTTACTTCACGGGTTTTATCCCAGCTCTACTTGTATAATCGTGCTGAAAAGGAGGGTAAAATCCCAACAAAAAGATTGAAAAAGAACAGTTGAGTTAAATTAGAGTAAACTAAGAGTAAACAGTCACGAAAAGTCTTACACTAATTATGTCGAGAGTCGTTCATTCATGCAACAAACCATTAGATGTTTGAGAAAATAAATGTTGCAATTCACGGGTAGTTAATCTGCATCTGTTGATTTGGATCTGGTTTTGTAGGTCACGATGACATACTGGATTTTGCTAAGGCAAGTCAAGCATGATCCAGTGGTTGATCTGCCTTTGATCACATGATCCTGTAGGGGTGCTTGGGATTGATGTGTGGTTGCAACCTCTTCCTCCGGGGTTGTAAAGATTCTACATCCGTATTGCTTGGTGTCCAAGCGGGAAGTTGGTCATTTATCCTACATCGACGTAGTAACATAAGACCAAGAGCGTGACACGGAAATTACCTTCGCAAAGTAAGTTAACCTTTTCACTTATTTTTCCACCTGTTGACGTTTTTTGCTCTCAAAATTCCATTGCAACTTCTGATTTGTTTTTGAAGGATCGACGTAAACACATGTAACATTTGATTTGTCTTCAAAGTGACTGTTTTTTAAAATATTTTTTTATTCAGTTTGATGGTATTCCATGTGTTAATTTATTTATTTATCTTATTCGTTTATTTAATTAGTTTATTCTGTTAGCTAATTAGTTAGATGGTTGGTTCGTTATTTAGTAAGATGGTTAGCAAGTAATTTATTTATATACTTATGTGGTTTGAAGACATTAGAAGAAACGTCTGTTCATTGTTTTATCAACAAGTCTATCTAATGGCGTTTACGACCGTAGTAAATTGTCGTTGCAATTTAGAACAACCAGTGGCTTTTGTGGAGTGTACTGAAATTACATAAAACGATGACAAAGATAATGTCTAATAAACTCATTTTGAAAGACAAAAAGCACGGAATTACTGTTCACGTATTCCCATATAATTTGAGGGATGATAGGATGGCTGGCTGGGAAAAATAATTATAGTGACTGATTTTAATAATAGAACTTACTAAACTGATAACAGATTCTTTTGACACAATACCGGTTTGGAAAATCTGATCCACGTCTTACCTTTGAAGACAAAACTTGGTGATTATTCGACCGAACTCTATAAAAATTTGTTCAACTATGTAAATCAATTCAAGAAACGGATAGCCAACAGGATATTCAGTTAATGAGACAGAAGACATTTGAAAGCAAATGTCTTCTGTCTCATAGAAAATGTCATATCCATTAATAAATGTTAATGATATTCATCTGTGTTATTTGTTGGTGCACGCGGCTTCCAACATCTTATTTAGTCCCAGAATATTTCCAAATACCGCAGGAGTCGACTGCATATTGTATGGCCGTATTAATGCAAGCACATGATAACAAAATTGAATAGTTTATCATCCTGCAGTAATAATAATGCCTTTTTATGTGTACCTTCAATGTTTCCATGGAAACAAAGACACAAAAGCATGTTTGGTCTGGATTTCTTTTTTTTCCCCCATGAAATTGTTTACGAAAATCAGAGTTTTATGGGGCAAATTAGATAATGCTATGCAGACATGCTGGCATCAGAGCATGACACTGCAGTCAAATTCGTATCATCTGCGCATGTCCAATGTCAGAAGTTTGTGTGACCCTGACACTGGCATAGCGTAAAGCTTCACATTGAAAAGAAAGCGTGCACCGTGCCGACCATATTCTTTATGTTGTGCAGATTCTGCAAGGTGCATTTTTATGAGGACTTGATGGGCTGGTATAGCGAGCGTCAATTCCCTAATCTGTGACCTAGAAAAATTGTTGTAACTTGAGCCTGAAGGGGAGAATCGCGTTCTTGGGCGCAGTCGGAAGTGTATTAATAAAAGCCACACATTAAGTGCTATCATCGCTTGTAGATAGTGTCAGTTTATTAATAACCTTTTGTAAATGAATAGAGAATCATTCGCTTCACTGATAATAGCAGAATGATCGAGTGCGACAGGAGGAAGCTTGGTGAACAAGCAGTAGTCATTTTGTCTTGAAATGTCGACAGATTTATATCTGGAGCAGTCTCAGGCAAAGTACATGCCCTTATAGATCCCATGTAGCGGGGATGGGCAAATTTGCTTAATGGAAGAGCCACTTACGATAAACTTTAGATATTCGACAGCTACAAGATATCCATAAAACTGGTTCACACGATTGTATTGTTACATACTCATTTTCTTACATCTAATTATTAAGAAATACGTGTCTGAAAGAATATTTACTCCTGTAGGCAGTTTTTTAAACTGTTAATTTGTGTTAATTTAAGTAATCACAAAGAACACACATATTTATACCAAGCATTTAAAACAAAAATAAACGAATCAACCAACATATTTCCACGAGCCGTATTTTGAACGTCAAAGAGCCGCTTTCAACTCACGAGCCGCGGTTTGGCCACCCCTGCCATAATAATATTAAGTGTGTCGAACACAAAGAATCGCGGTCGAAGGTACATAACAAATAAAATATATAACGAGTGTCACGATCATTTTGGTTATTTCCCATCGACCGCTAGCTCTTCCGACACTCCCTTGCTTTCAGAAGCATTCGCAGCAGGTTCAAGACTGTCGTTCGTCTTTTGTCTTGGGCTGACGCCCTTGAGAAACAAAGATCTGTTTCTGTCTGTGGATCTGAAGTTCCTTTAGACTCTCTGAATGTCATAAGCAGATCATGGCGGTCCCCTGTGTCTCGAGAAGGATGTCCTTGCATAGCCATTGGTGAACATTGGAGTGGCTCCGTAGTTTCTGTTGGGATTAAAAAAGTTAAATCCAGGACAAAACCATGTTACAACGTCTGGTAAAATATTCACCCTCTGATTATCAGGATTGAAACTGGTTGTTAAAAAAACCAAACAACTGCCATGTCACTCCATGGATCAGAATCTCAATGCTTGCCATGGGACACATGCCCATAGTATGGGTTATTGTGTAAAAATACCACTTTGTCCCCTTGCGACGGTTTTAAACACACCAATGTCCCCTAACCTCGACCTTTAACACAGCGCGGTCCTCTAACCACGTCCGATATTTACTGTTGATATTTCCAGCATCCACCATGGCTCTTGCAGTTATACCATTAGTGGGACTCTGCATACAAGCTGTGGGTCTCCTGCTTCACATTATTGGACTGGCGACACCCAAGTGGTCCGTGCTGGAGGATGAATCAATAGGCCTGTGAAAAGTATGCGATGATTGTAACAAATCCCAGACTGGGAGATGTACTGATTATGACAGGACGACAATCACGAACAGACAAGTATAACACTTAACAGAACAACCAAACAGACTCACACATTTATTATACATAAAGATAAAGATATACGTGCAATTACATACAGTACATTATTCAATTCAAATACCATCCAATGGTCGTTATTCCCAACATTCATTTTATCTCCGGGTCCACAACCCGATAATAACTTTCTAAAATATACTCCGGCCTCAGCCTCACCTCAATGTATGTACTACTTGCGGGCCTATCTTACTGTCTCCTGCTCAACCTAATCTCAGTATCTCAATCTCCCCTCAATATCTTAATAGCACATTAATATCTTAATATATATATGGCCTTTAGCGTCTTTACAGACGGTCTTAGCAGCTAGAATATTCACTTTCACTTTGACTGAAAGCTTCTCTCGTGGCTTATTCTACCAATGTTTGACCCGAGAGTGCGATGGCAGTGATTGCAGGTCAGTCTTTTGGGTTCACTTTGGCGAGTGTTTTCATTCCGCCTCTGTCGTTTTGTCAGGTATGTTTCTTTTGCCTTGAAGTCTATTGCGAGCGTGCCACTGCGCAATTTTTGTCTCCATCTGCTTCGATCACTTGCAAGGTTCTCCCATTCATTGGGGTCGATGTTGAATGCTTTCATCGTGACCTTGCAAGTGTCTTTGAATCGCAGATGTGGCCTACCTCTGGGTCGGTTGCCAGTAGCAATCTTAATAGCACATTAATATCTTAATACATAACGTCCCTGTCTGTGGCCAGACTGCCACGACTAATGTGCTCTCGCTGTCCTGCGCGACAGCTTCACTCAGGCTGGCCTGTGGGTAGCCTTCTGCCCAACCCAGGCATCTCGCTTATGCTGGCCTATCCCCGGTACTAGTCTCTCCACCACGGGTAGCCTCACGGCCCGACCCCGGCACCAGTCATCACTGGAAAACACAACAATCTTCCGACTGCTTTCTTCACGTCTGTCCCCTTGGACTTCTTAACGCAGTGATCTGACTACTCAGATCTTGCCTCCTCTAAGCTTCAACTCACTCACACACGCACGCTTCAAGTCCCCTTCCCCGCACTTATTAACTCTCGCTCACTCGCTCGTGACATCATCCCCCACCCCAAAAAAATTAATGCAATTAATTTCCAAATCGCATCAAGATAATTGTCAACGAGTGAGCGTGAGCGATATTTACGTAAAAATGACCTACTCATGCCCATAGCACATATGATACCGAAATCAGGGGAAAACATGGCGATCAATTTGCCCTGCACTATGCATATATATATCACATCATCAATACCTAACTAAAACACAATACCTAATACAGAATCAAAATCAGTCAACCTATCAACCATTCTTCATATAATATTTATAATGTCAATATTTTAAGATCGACGAATCGTTCCCACAGATCACTGTCAATGTTCATATGGTTCCCAATTTTCGGTGACATACGTTTTCAATCGTGCACAATTTGCGACTCTTTGTTGTTCTGTCTGTGCGTCGAATGTTCCTGTCCTCCGATGTGTAAGCCACTGACATCTCCACCTAGGCTCGACTAAGGTAGTCGACGATATGATTGCTGGTTCCTGGAATCGGTTGAATAACGAACGTATACGGCTGTAAAGCAAATGCCCATCTAGATAAGCGAGGGCTGGATGAACGATTCTTAGATAAAAACGTTAGTGGCTTGTGGTCTGTCTGGATGCAGAATTCTCGTCCCATCAGATAACGTCCTAATTTCTGGACGGACCAGACAATGGCAAGACACTCCCGCTCTATTACAGAATATCTTCTTTCTCTCTGTAATAATTTACGACTGACATAGCATACAGGGTGGAAACATTCGTTCTTCTCCTGTAGAAGACAAGCGCCGACACCAGAGTCCGATGCATCTGTTCTGAGGATAAATTTAGATCGAAAATCTTTCAATATCAGGATGGGTGACGATGACAATGCTGTCACCAATTTATCAAATGCTGTCTGACATTCAGACGTCCACTGGACCTTATCGGGCTGTCCCTTCTTAGTAAGGTCAGTAAGAGGAGATGACAGGACTTCCGGTGGCGGCTTTGAAGTCAAAGCCGGATGATACACTAGCTCTGTGCATTTGGAAGTGTATCTAGGTGCAGACGGATTTGGTATTATCGTTTCCATAGAAGGATTCCGGTAAGTAGATCTTAATTATATGTGGAACTTTCTCTAAAGCATTAGACTGCTCTTTTGCCTATTCTGCGCTTCTGTTTGTCGTGCTCGGCTCACTTACGAAATTAGCTCTGCAAGATGGCGGATTCTAACACGGTGAGCGGGGATAGTGCGGATATAACTGGGCGCGGGGTGTGCTTTATCTTGCACTCAACCATTGCCCCTCCAGATGGTAGTTTAATTAAGGGATTAGACTTGTGCAGAGCCTGTGAGGCTAAGACAGGTCCTCAAGGCATTGAGGGGGCTCAGAAGATTGGGGGCTTGTGGAGGATTTATGTAAAAGGGGCGGGGGCTAGACAAAAACTGCTTACGGAAGGGATTGTATTCATGGGACAATCGGTGTCACTATTGGCAAGAAACCCCTTTGCTTTCTCGGACACAGGACGAAGCACCACGAAAATCATCGTCGGAGGTATACCTCTATCAGTCAGTAACGACGAGATAGAGAAGGCGTTAACTGTCAAAGGGGTAGTGCTAAGGTCAGCAATAAAAGAGGAACACTATAGAGACGAGAAGGGAGGGTGGACTGGGTATAAAACAGGCAGGCGTTTTATGTACGCAGACATCCCTGCAATCAATTTAGAAGTTTCCATCCCTATAGGTATATGGAGAGGGACGGTTTATTACAGGGAACAGATCCGACCAGGACGACATCTAAAGAACATTGACACTAACAGGACACCAGTTGACGATGACAACGACAAAGGGGAAAACATACCAGTGACACACAATGACATTCCAAACACAGAGCACGACTCAGACAAGCACACAACAAACACAAGTATTCGCTCACCTACTTATGCAGATACAACTAGCCAGGGAACACACAACAGTAGGCCAAAAACAAAAGACAGAACAGGTGAACGAGGAACAGGTAAACAAACAAACATTAAACAAATGATGTTAAACCGCTCACGGAGTATGTCGTGTCGAGGACAACAACGCTCACACAGCCTACAGAACAAAAGAGCCGGCGACACAATTGATTCACCAAATGAAAAAGTGAGGAGACAGGAGGAGGAGGAAACAGAAGGCTGCGAGCACAGCCAGCAGGGAAAGGAAACCTAATTTGAACTCCCCTTGTGTGTGACCACCGGGAAACGACAAGGACCGATAAAGGACTACGCTTTCAGAAAAACCCCCATGCTTGTATTGTCTCTGAACTGCAGAGGCCTAAATAAAAAAATTAAACGTACAATTATTTTTAAAAAATGCAGAAAGTACGATATCGCATGTTTACAAGAAACCCATGTTACGGATGACCAGGGAGAGGAGTGGAAGAAAGAATGGGGAGGAGAGATGTTCTATTCCGCTGGTACAAACAGAAGTAAAGGCGAAATCATACTCATCAATAAAAATCTTAGTTTCGAAGAAATCAGACTGGTGTATTCATCAGCGCGGGTTTTAGGTATCAATATTAAAATACGGGGATCAGAATTCTCCATCTCCAACATATACGGCCCAGTAATGAAAGCAGAAAAAGTATCTTTTATATCTCAGCTGACCCAAACACTGTCTTTATTTAATAATAAGATAATATGTGGAGACTTTAATATCGTTCGGGATAATAACCTAGATATTGTAGCTGGAGAGCCACATGATCGAAAAGAAATCCTCGAGCTGCACAAAATGACTAACATGCTAGACTTGTTCGACGCGTGGCGTTGCTACCATGGGGCTGAAAAGGACTACACTTGGGCCAGAAAAACACCTTTCATAGCTAGAAGGTTAGATTACATATTTTGTGATAACAACCTATTAGCCCACATCGAAAATGCTTATCATGAAATTGTTACACTCAGCGACCACAAAGGGGTCATAGCAAAAATATGTACTGCTTCATTTAAAAAAGGACCATCAATCTGGAAATTCAACAACTCACTGCTGGAAGATGATAATTTCATTCTGGAAATGAATATGCTCATTGACGTTTTTATTCGGGACAACTTAGAGCTTGAACCAACTGTTAGATGGGAACTTTTAAAAACTGAGATGAAATCTTTCTGCATACAATATTCGAAAACAAAGAAACAGCTCAGGAAAAATAAAGAACGAGATTTAGAACTAGATATTGAAAGGATAAATAAGCAGCTACTCGCAGAACCGAGTAATGAAAATCTACAAAAAGAAATGGCAATCTTAAAACAGAACTTAGAAGTATTTCTTTTATACAAAGCAAGGGGGGCTCAGATAAGATCGAGAGTTAAGTGGATAGAGGAGGGCGAAAAGAACACAAAATACTTCCTATCATTAGAAAAGAGAAAGGGGATTGCAAACACTTTATACGAACTAAGAGTGAATGATAACGCCCTCAAAAAACCATTAGAAATATTGAATCAGATTCGACAGTTTTTTGAAAACTTGTATAAGAAACAGAGTGCAGAAACCGATATAAAGTCATTATTGAATAGCTATTTAGAAAATATTGAATACCCAGTATTAGATGAAAGCGAAAAAGAAATAATGGAAGATAAGATTACAGTAGAAGAACTTGGATATGCACTATCTAAACTTAATAATGAGTCAGCACCTGGAAGTGATGGACTGACGACTCCCTTCTATAAGTGTTTCTGGGGACGACTTAAGACATTGTTGTGGGAAAGTCTGTCCGACTCAGTGATAAAGGGAGAGCTTACAACAACGCAAAAAAGGGGCGTAATTACACTGCTGCATAAGGGAAACAACTTAGAGAGAAATAATATAAATAATTGGAGACCAGTGAGTCTTACTAATAGAGATTATAAAATTTTCTCTAAATGGTTAGCGCTGAAACTTCAAAGGGTTATGGAGAAACTTATACATAATAATCAGGTGGGTTTTATCAAAGGCAGATCGATCTCAAATTTGATTCGTACTATAGATGATTGTATGACCTTAGTCAGGAAGGAGGAAGATGGGGCAGGTATCTTAGTCTCGCTAGGTTTCCAAAAGGCGTTCGATAGTATTGATAAAAAAGCAATCATATATGCACTTGAAGCTTTCAATTTTGGCAATAACTTTATTCAATATATTAAAACATTGATACGAAATACTGAAAGCTGTGTAAAAAATGGAGGCTGGGTCTCAAACTGGTTTAAAACGGAACGCGGAGTGAGGCAAGGCTGTTGTGTCAGCCCTCTACTTTTTATTTTAGTGGCAGAAATTATGGCCATTAAGGTAAGATATAATCCGCATATAAAATGCATACATTTGAAAAATACCTTGGATAATAAATTATACCAATATGCAGATGATGTAACATTGATGGTAAACCATACTAATGATTTGAAAGAAGCTCTTAGGGACATCGAAAGAGGGAATTCTCAGGGTTGAAATTAAATAAAAACAAATGCAAGGGGATGGAAATAGGTGATAGGATTGTGGGAACTAGTGATATGGGAATATCGTGGCTTAAGAAAGGAGATAATATGAAAATACTGGGCATTTTTTTTAATGCTGATCAAGAAATATCATGCGTAGAAGAGAAGAAAGGATAAGAAAAATTGAAGAAATCATTCAAAGATGGAAAAGACGTAATTTATCATGTTATGGTAAAATAACTGTGGTAAAGAGCCTTCTATTGTCACAGTTGAGCTATATAATACAGTCCCTGAGTTTACCGCAAAATATATTGCAAGAAATAGATTCTAAGATATTTAAATTCATTTGGCAGAAAAATATTCAAATAAGAAAGCATTTGAGAAGGTAAAAAGAACTGTAATTTGCAAAGAATTCTCTAAAGGGGGTTTAGGTATGATTAGTTTAAAGGATCAGCAGAAAGTGTTTCTAATGAAGTGGATGAAATGGGTGACATCGAAAAGTAATACAACGAATGAAGGCTGTGTAAATACTTCGGAACACTTTTTCTCACAATTGGGAGGGAGCAAATACTTCGTAGAAGGTAATTTTAGCATCAAATGTAAGGTAAAAATAAATACTATCGCATCTTTATTCTGGAGAACCGTAGCTAGTACCTGGATAGAGGCCAAGGATACAAAAGTAGTAGAATACGATATGGATAACTTTTCAAAACAAGATTTATTAAATCAACCTTTATTTAATAATACACTGTTTCAATATAAAAGAAAACTCCTTTTTTTCCCAAAATGGGTTGAAGCAAATGTTAGATATGTACATGACATATGGAACGAGGAAGGGATAATTAGAAGGGAGATAATACAGGAAAAGACAGGAAATTATCCAGGACTACTGTTTGAATATAATGCAATGACAAATGCCTTTACAGAAAACCAGAGGGAATTACTAAACAGGGTCACAAAGGACATGATTAAGGAAGCCATAGAGAGAGCTCGTAAGCTGCCTGAACATGTAGAATCTTTCTTTGCCAAAACTAATAAGCAGATACGAAATTCGTTTTTAAACACGAGAGATGGCACTATTTGTGGAGTGAGCTTTTGGAAAAGAAAGTTGGATATAGATATAACAAAATATTTTATGATAGCAAAAAATGCATCTCGTGAAAGTAGACTTAGGCTTCTTCACTTCAAATTAATACATAATATCTATCCCACCAACATACTACTTACACGAATAGGAATAAAATCATCGGAAAACTGTGCATACTGCAATGAAAGAGACTATATAGAACATTTCTTCTATCGTTGTAAGAAAGTCAGAGAATTTTGGTATCATATTGGCCAGATGATCTTCATGAAAACAGGATATAAATTAGACATGGACGAAGTGACAGCACTCTTTGGGATAGTTAAAGAAGACCATAACGAATGTACAAGTAAGAGGATAAATATTATAAATCACATTATACTAATAGCCAAATTATGTATAAGTAAGATGAAATATGGAACCATGAATAACGTTTTCCACATCTTCGAAATAGAATGGCAGCATAGGGAGCATTTAATGGAATAGCCATTCTGTACAGACAAGTGATTTTTAATTGTTGGCGTGCCATGAGAGGTTTTGGTACCCCGAACTCAACTTGGGTTTCATCAGACTGATGTCATTTGATATGACCGGATAATCAGCCACCAGTATCTAGAAAGTGATCATCGTCTATGGCATATTAAAAGTTGTGTCTTGCAGAGTGTTAATTGAGAAAATGTAGATGGCGGATGAAAGTGAAATAAAAGCAAAAAAAAAAAAAAAGGCAATGACGAAAGGTGAAAAATGCGAAACCAACATTCCAAAGTGCATGAAGTAAAGTTAGATTAAATACAGGTGCTCCTATTGTCATTACGATACTGATAGCTTAGACAACATAAACACCTTGTTTGATGTCTCTGTGTCATTGCATCTTTACCAGTAATTCATACACCGCAGTTTTCCTTCTTGGCCAGTTTTTGAAAAAGACAGTTATTATCGTTATTTTTAAATTTTTTTTCTTATTGCATCATGTACCCAAGTTCGATTTTGTTTAAACAGTTAATTTCTTTGAATGTTCAGAGTTTGGGGTTTAGGATTTGTTGAGACTGGGACTATTTTCCCTTACATTTTTTTTTTGCTGAATTACAAACTCGTCAGCTGGTAATGAAAAAAAACCTAAAGGGTTCGAGAACAGCCGACAACAAAGTATTCAGTAGACTATTATTTATTATCTGTACTTTCGGTGTATCTTAACAGATCTTTTATTTAATCTATAATTCATTAATATTTTGTCTTATTCATTCAGTATTTTTAGTTGCTGGAAGCACATGTAGGTGGAAAACTGCATGATTATATACCAGCGGATGTAACTGAATGACAAAACTGTCAGCTGATAATGAAAAAACCTAAAGGGTTCGAGAACAGCCGACTACAAAGTATTCAGTACAGGACACTACTAGAATACATGGCAGAAGCCCACTAGGTTTGATCTCTCTCTTACCTAGGAATATTTCTATTTCTGTAAATGTAATTCCTATTTAATCTTATCTACTTTTTCAATTACTAGACTTGCAGAAAAAGTAACTTCATAATAATCTGAGCAAACTTAATAGCAATATCTAATTTCTGAGTCATGCACAAAATGAATGCATTAAAATTCGCATTTCAATCTGAGCCAAAAAAAAAAAAAAAAAAGTTCGGAATGAACTTCCTGTAATAATTTAGAATTCCCACTAAGCTTCTCACTTGTTTCTTTGTTTTAGGGATTTGCAACCCTATTAATTTCTCAATTTTTGTTATTTCAGGTCTCTGAATACCACTACCCACGAGATGTCCTAAGAATACTATTTCTGGACATGCCAAATACATCTTTGCGGGTTTAGCAGTTAAACCAAAATGACGCAATCTTTTAAAAATTACTGTTAGTGTCTGAATATGTTCAGACCATGACGACGTATGACACGCTATATCGTCAAAGAATGACACGACATTAGGTATGTCCTTCAATACCAGTCTCATTAATCTTGCAAACGTAGCTGGCGCGTTTACCAACCCAAATGGCATGACCTTAAACTGAAACAATCCTATGGGCGTTTGAAAAGCCGTGTATTGTTTAGATTCCTCAGCGAGAGGAATTTCCCAATACCCTTTTGTTAAATCTATCTTCGAGAACCACGTCGAACCAGCCAATGAAGCTATTAATTCCTCTTGGAATGGTATAGGCTCCCGATCGCCTACCGTAATAGTGTTAAGTCTCCGAAAATCAATACAGAACCGCACCGATCCATCAGGTTTTTTTACGAGGACGATGGGTGATGAATATGGCGATGTTGACGGTTCTATCACGTCTAACTTCAGCATGGCCTCAACTTCCTTTATAACTCTATCTCTGGAAGAAAAAGGTAACGGATAAGGTTTAAGAGATACTGGCTTATCCGAAGTCAACTTTATTTGGTGCTGGATCACCGTACTACGACCCGGCAAATCTGTGATAACATCTGGGAATGACGCTAGCAGGGTCTGAAGTTCCCTACTCTTTGAACTCGTAAGGTCAGGGCTAAATTTTACGTCCCTGTAACCTTGTGTCGGAGCTAACTCCGGCAATTGAATTTCTCTCATAAAATCTCTGCAGCATATTAACATGGAAAACCTTAACTGATCCATCAATCTGAATAGCATAATCTACCTTCGAAATATCTCGCTCAATCGTATACGGACCTTTCCATGTCATTAATAACTTATTATGATCCGTAGGCAATAACAACAATACCTTGTCTCCTGGCTTAAAAATTCGCAGTTTGGACCCTCTATGTTTATAGTTTTTCGCTCTTTTCGAAGCGATACTAGAAGCTTCTTCCGCAATAGTGCGCGCTGAAGATAATCTCTCTCTTAAATCAACAAGGTACTGACACACTGAAATTTGCTCATCGTCTAGCGATGATGGCGACGACATCATGTCCCGAAAAACATCAGTTGGACCCCTAGGACTACGACCATACAACATCTCAAACGGAGAGAATCCTGTTGACTCCTGACGTACCTCCCTATACGCAAATAATACTGCAGGGATATATCTATCCCAATCTTTAGGGCGATCAGCAGCTACATTACGCAACATCGACTTTAACGTCGAGTTCAGTCTCTCGCACATGCCACTAGCCTGCGGGTGATATGGGCTGGTATTGATGGGCTGTATGCTAAATAAACGAAACAATTCCCTCATCATATCCGACGTAAATTGCGCGCCCCTATCAGACAAAATCTGTTCCGGTATTCCCACTCTAGCGAAGATTCCAAACAACGCTTCCGCGACTGCCTCTGACGTTATGGTACGAAGAGCAACCGCCTCTGGCCATCTCGTAGCATTACAAATGACCGTTAAAAAAATCGATTCCCCCTATCAGTAGCTGGGTGAATGGGGCCAACAAGGTCAATCGAAACCTTAAAAGGCTCCGAAACCGTGGGGATATTTTGAAGAGGAGCCTGGGGTGTACGACCCTTGTGCGTCGTCTTTTGGCACGCACTGCACGTCTTACAATACAACCGTACATCTCTGTGGATTGATGGCCAATAAAAATTCTTGAGAACTCTTTCTTTGGTTCTAGCTATTCCCATATGACCCGCTAGTGGAACATCGTGGGCCAACCGCAATACTGTTGCAACTAGCAACGCTGGGACGACGACCTGCTTTAGAACGGAAGCCACCGTGACATACTTAAGGAACAGAATGCCCCCCTGGATAAGAAAGGAAGATGAACCGTTCTTGTACTTCCTCGTTTTCTCAGTTCGCGCCTCCCCAAAACATGGAATCAATGATGGATCCTCCTTTTGTAATTTCGCCAAGCGCTCTGGTGTGATATCAAGGTTGACCGCTGGCGTCGCCAAAGGTCTAATTTTACCCTTATCAGCTACCTGCCGACGCGTCTCGACTGCGGCACAAAAGTCAACACCTTTAGACTGTGACCATGCCTGTACATGCTCTTTAGAAGGGGAAACTACCCGAGATACATTACCAATGATGAGCTGGGCGCCTGGGAAAAACCCAACGACTGCTTCGACTTCCCCGCTAAGAAAAGGTGTATCAATCACTATCTTTGCCATAGGTAATTTTTCAATGGCCCCTGAAAATTGAATGCATGGGACAGTCTCACCTGTAAGCTGTGACTCGTGAATGCAGTCTCTATGCACTCCCACAACGGTAGATCCTGTATCACGCAAAACCGACACCGGTTCGTCCCCAACAAACCCCGGATAAACCCTAAGACCACCTCCTGTATGACATGAATTAATAACGGGAATCTTTCTCCCGCAAGGTAAAACACCGGAAGATAATAATTTCTCACAACTGGGATACTTAGAATACTGTCCGCCTCCGTTGTCCGATGTAACACACGCGGCCGCATGCTGAAACTTACTAGGAGAACATTGAGTGGAGCTACTATGATTGCCATCCACGCTCGCCGCTATCCTACCCGCAGGACAATTGACGCTAGTGTGATCTGCTCTTCCGCAGTTCCAACATTTCGCGGCCCTACACTCCCGTGAAAAATGACCCAAGCGTCCGCAAGTCCAACACTCCGCTCCCTGTGCTCCGCAAGACCTGGGTCCCCGTGACCCATCGCGACCGGAACTAAAGTCCCTCTGCCGTCGATCATCGGCAAAGGTTACGAAACGCCCTCGGCCATTACCTCGACCTCGCCCTCCTGCTCGGTCAAACTTACTGGCCACATATGCAGGTGATTGGCAATACCCCCTACGTGGGACCTGGGCTTGTCCATTAAAGCCAAAACGCTGACGCGACCTGTCTCTACCATGTCCTGTCGGCGACCCCTCAACAACGGCGACGTAACCAGCATCCGGCACGTACGCCCTCGCCACTGGTTTGGACGGATGTGCCGTACGGTATGCTTCCGCCAACTTTGACGCCTCCTGCACCGTCGCGGGTTCGTTTTCTTTAAGAAAAGCCACTAAATCTTTATGGCACGACGCGTATAGCTGGTCACGGATCATTAGGTCCTTCAATTTTGCAAAATCTGTGCCAACATGCGACAAGTCCCACCAGTTCGTGAAATACTCCGTCAATCTGGCGACGAAGGCAGCAAAGTCCTCCCTAGTATCCGCAGGTGCTCGCCTAAACTTCTCCCGGAAATATTCCTCCGTACGCGCAAATCGCGAAGCAGCAAGGACTTCAGCTTATCGTAATCATGCACGTCTTCGCGCTGTAACTCTTTAAAATAGGTCAACGCTCGACCCTGCAATAAAGATGCCAGGTACGTGGACCATAATTTCTTATTCTCCCCCCATTGCAGTTGTGCATTTAGTTCGAACCTGTAAAAGAAGGCGTCCATATCGTCCTTCTGGTCGTCGAACGTAGGCAGCTTAATCCGGACACCGCTTTTATTTTGTCCCTGCCGCTCAACTGTTTCCGTTGGCGCACTCTTTTTGATTTCCAATTCCTCGATTCTTACTCGCGCCCCTATCTCCCGCTCTTGAGCTTCTATCTCCTTTAACTTTAACTCCCTTTCCTGCTCCCTATCTTTAGCCTCTCTTTCCCGCTCTTGAGCCTCTTTTTCTCGCTCTCTATCTTTAGCACGCTCATCGCGCAGCTCCGCCTGCTGCTCTTTAATCCAGCTGCGCAGCTCTTCGCCTTCAAGGCAAAGTTCCTTACCCACTCTCATGAGTTCCTGGAGATCCGCCATTTCACGGATTTATGAATCTAATAAACAATTTGAAATATAATAACCTGTCGGTATACTAATATAGACGACACGACCAGAGACCTGAGATCACACCAAATATAACAACACCCAATTCTCTCAAATGCAATTCAGAAAAATACTTAACTGAACATTTTATAGCATACTCTCTAACTAATTCTATGTTCATAAAACGTATAGCACTATTAGGTAACAAAAGAGAATAGAAAAGACAAGAATGAGGAAATTCAGAAGAAGGACCACAAGGACGTCAGGGACAACGAACCAGACTAAGAGAAATGCTTCTAAACAAAAGAAAAATATACTGGGGAAAAAAATGCAACCTAACTACGCCGATTACACTACAAGGTACGAACAAGAACAGAGCCTGAAAAAAGAACGTATCTACAGATAGGTAAGAGAGGGGACAAGAGAATACGTCTTCCTGCAGAAACAGAGAAGATATCGACGCTACAACTAAACAATCACAAAGCCCTATAGAACTGTTCACTGTGATGAACGAAGTTCCAAAGTTTACCACACCTTTTTAAAAGGATAAACTAAGTTCAACACAGCAAACCCACTCCACCGCCCGTATGATCTATAACGACAACAAAAACAGCAAAACCAGAGAAAAAGACAGATTAAAGGAACAGCCCACAATCCAGGGCACAAAAATTTTGACTTTTACTTAACTTTTCTCTTCTCTCCCCTTAGCTCGGAGCTCTGGCTGCTTGACTCCTTCAGGCTGCACGCACACACTCTGTAAAGTTTAAGTACACATTAGTACATATTTATAGGAATACATGCATCAATAGATATTCATAAATATACATAAATCATATCATCATGAAATTCCCATTCATCCAACGAACAAAAGACAACAGCACAAATTCCTACCACAACAGAAATACAACTAAACGGACGAATACACAATGTCAAAATGACCACAGGTGAACACTGTAACAAAGGACGAGCCCCCACTGTAACAAATCCCAGACTGGGAGATGTACTGATTATGACAGGACGACAATCACGAACAGACAAGTGTAACACTTAACAGAACAACCAAACAGACTCACACATTTATTATACATAAAGATAAAGATATACGTGCAATTACATACAGTACATTATTCAATTCAAATACCATCCAATGGTCGTTATTCCCAACATTCATTCCATCTCCGGGTCCACAACCCGATAATAACTTTCTAAAATATACTCCAGCCTCAGCCTCACCTCAATGTATGTACTACTTGCGGGCCTATCTTATTGGCTCCTGCTCAACCTAATCTCAGTATCTCAATCTCCCCTCAATATCTTAATAGCACATTAATATCTTAATAGCACATTAATATCTTAATACATAATGTCCCTGTCTGTGGCCAGACTGCCACGACTAATGTGCTCTCGCTGTCCTGCGCGACAGCTTCACCCAGGCTGGCCTGTGGGTAGCCTTCTGCCCAACCCAGGCATCTCGCTTATGCTGGCCTATCCCCGGTACTAGTCTCTCCACCACGGGTAGCCTCACGGCCCGACCCCGGCACCAGTCATCACTGGAAAACACAACAATCTCCCGACTGCTTTCTTCACGTCTGTCCCCTTGGACTTCTTAACTTGCAGTGATCTGACTACTCAGATCTTGCCTCCTCTAAGCTTCAACTCACTCACACACGCACGCTTCAAGTCCCCTTCCCCGCACTTATTAACTCTCGCTCACTCGCTCGTGATACCTGTCGTGATATAACAAGTGACGAAAAAGAACGCTGTAAGTCTGTCTATCTATCTATCTATCTATCTATCTATCTATCTATCTATCTATCTATCTATCTATCAATCTTATCTGTTTATCTATCTATCTATCTATCTATCTATCTATCTATCTATCTATCTATCTATCTATCTATCTATCTATCTATCTATCTATCTATCTATCTATCTATCTATCTATCTATCTATCTATCTATCTATCTATCTATCTATCTATCTATCTTATCTGTTTATCTATATATCTATTTATCTATCTATCTATCTATCTATCTATCTATCTATCTATCTATCTATCTATCTATCTATCTATCTATCTATCTATCTATCTATGTATCTGTCTGTCTGTCTGTCCGTCTGTCTATCTGTCTATTTATTTATCTTTGAAGATTTAATCGCATGTCAAGTATCAAAAACCTTTTAATCTAGAAGTCTTTTTCTTTAGCAATAAGTTGACGGTAAATATGAGGCAGTTCAAGCTTTGACCATCATCAGCATGTTGGCTGCCATTGCTGCAGTTGTAGCTGCAGGGTTGTTTGTCCTCCTAACTATGTTGGGGAAAAGATTTAAATGCACCCTTGCATACCGTGTCAGGCTGTAATGCTATCTTTGCATGTGAGTATGCCAAGTAGTGACATGATTTTATATTAATTATATCATATACTAGTTCAAAAACCCAGCCCTATCGGGCATTAAACTGCGCCTCCTCTTTTCCTCCCCCCACTTTCTTTTTTCTTCAATCCCCTACTCTCCCATCTCATCCATAATAATTATATCGTGAAAGGTAATTCAACGTAAACGTGCCTCTCTTTAATTCCCGTTGTTTTGATAGCTTTTGTGCCCTTCTCTTTTAAATTGCTGACACAAAGATGCATAAAATGATTATAGATAATGGCAAAGACTTGGTCATGATTTGTAACCTTGAAAATAAAATCAACTCATTCTGTTTTGTAACATTGTCGTGTGTATTTTGTGTGCGTTTTCAACACATGGTTTCCTTGAAATTGGAAATTGTCCTTAGATTGTGCAAAAACTTAGAAGAGATTCTAATGGATGGAAATCTAGACCTATTGGGCTGAAAGAGATGACTTTGACATGCAATATTAAAAAGACAGACAACTATACTAAAAATTTCGAGCATTGAAGAATAAAAGACAAATGTCCCCATATCTACTGTGATAAATACCAAATCATTTCATGCTGGTATCTAGAAATACAATATTGTTCATTTAATGGACCCCATTAGTTCGCTTGTTTTGTCCAAAAATGTCATCACCTGGTAACAAAATTAAAGGGGAAGGTTTGATTAACTGACTGAATAGAACGAGTGCTTCCTCGTGAATGATTTAAACATTAATTTGTACTTTGAAGAGAAATATAAAACTAGAATGGAGAAAAAAACCACACGTACAAACACTTTCAGATTTTTGGCCTTGGAAAGTGTCGAGGTAACTAAGACTTCGTCCTGACTCACTTTCGACTAGAGGGGCAGGTACACCTAATAAATCTGTTTCCTGTGCGTCATTGTTGTTTTAATGTCACTTTTTAAAATTATAGTGATAACCATCCCCTTTATATCTTTTTGCATGTCTCTCTTTCCCTCTTTCCTCATTGCTTCCCATCTTTCAGAAGTTAATCTGGGCGCCTACATGCTGCAGCTTCCCATGTTTTGATACCTGGGCAGACGAATGGAGATGTGCTCAAACACGAACTCATTGTATAATTATAGAGTCAACTGGAACATGAAACTGAGACATACTACAAGGCGACTGCTAGTCTCATTGTGTGCATCTGGCTGAAGCCTGTTCCGCCATTCAGTTTTCAAATAATGTGCTTGTTGTACTAGACAATGTAGGGGTCAATGCAATATTCTATGAACCTATCAATATCAGTATCAATGTGTTAGTGCTTACTGAGATGGAAAGTAGGTCAAGAGTAACGCCAAAGAAAACTGTGTCCCGAAATCATAGATGAATCAACCCTAAAATATAAAGAAATCAGTGTAGGAAACGCCAAACTCAGTCTTCTTCCACTTTCAGTCATACTCTTTGCTTTCAGCTTCCTTTTTTTTTTTTAAAGTCACTTCTTTCCCTCCATCAGAGTTCATGAGCTGCCACCCTTTTCATTAACACTGACAGCATATAACGTTTTCCCTTTGAATTTAATCTTTGATTTCAGAGACATTACTTCTCCTCCTCCCTCTTCACTAACCCTCCTTCTACTGATCTCGTATCCATTATTGATAGAGTTTTCAACATGTTTTCTCCTAGTTATTGGCATTTTCATCGGTGTCACCATCTGGGGAGCAGGCGTCCGTCCCGACTTAAACGGTTACGATATCGGCTACTCGTTTACGCTCAGCATCGTTGGAGGGGTTTTCCCCCTGATTGGAGGACGTGTGACCATTTCTGGCGGAAGACAAGCGGTGGCCTAGATGGGAGATAATCTCTACAGGGTTTATTTTCTGCCATGCACAAATTAATGATATAAATTCAAAATTAGTATTAAAGTAAAGCTTTAAGCAAGTTATATAATATATAAAGCATTCGAAATATATTATTCATGCCATAAAACGATTGACGACCTAGGATTTCATTTCGAAAACAAATTTCAGAGACAGATGTTGTTTTAAGATATAAGTGCGCAGCTTAGCACAAGGAATAATGATGTTTAAAGAGCTTTTGAGGTATGCTGTCCACACTATAATACCATGTAACAGGCTTTGAAATGTTTTGCTAGAGGTAACTCCATGAGACTAGCGAAAGGCCAACAGACCTTTACAGTATAGGCTTTATTATATAAACCTTAACTTCTCTTCATTTTAGTAAAATTATTCGAAATAATCTTTATTAGAGAAAACGAGAATTTGTAATTGGGTGGTTTTGTGTGAACTTGTATTTCTTTGTTTTGTGGCCTTGAACTGCCATATTCTACTGGGAAAACAATACAGTGTTGAAATCTGGTGCTTGGGTTGTAAATTAACGGTTTGGCTTATAGATGGATAAAGATGATTATTCTATTTATTTATTTTTTTATCATTTATTGGTTTCACAAATTTCATTAGTTTTTTCCAATATCATTATTTAAACTGTTGGAAAATTGATCCTGTATTTATCTCGCTTTTGCATTATTCTGTTATTACACCATTATATTTTCTAGTATGGGATGTATGTTTCATAAACACCAGTTGATAAGAATAATGTTTCAGGGTTTTTATGTCTAAGTAATTCGAGTTAAAGTAATAAATAGATCCGCCAGATTGTGAAGCTGAAATGTGTCCTGTAATAAAAAATTTAGTAACATGTTATTACTTGTTCCATTTCACATTCTCATTTATCAGTTTCAGAGGATTCATAGTGAGGAAGTCCATGATAGACTCTGTTTAGGGTAATCCATGACCTCAAATTATTCAATTTCATATCTGAATTTTTCTGATTCCTTAAATATTTAACCCATGAAATCTACGAAATTCATTACTAAACTACGTCTTCGTAAAACATGAAAAAAAAAAAACAACAACGCATGTTTCAGAGGCATTATGAAAATCTTCTCTTTTCTTTCTATCATTTTAAAACGCTCACTTTCATATTTTTTGGCACAAAAGTCCCTAAAGTGCTTGTTTATTTTTTTCGAGCAAATTATCTGAAATTTTGCGTGCAAGTAGTTATTTGCAAAAATGTAAAGAAAAGGAATATGTTGTCACGAGTGGAGTGAGCGATAGTTAATAATTACGGGGGGAAAGGAGGAGAGTAAAATTAACGCACGTAGACAAGTAAGTTAAGCTTGCATGTTGTGAGTGGTGGGGGGTCTGAATGAGGCGAAAGCGCTGTATTACTATCACTGCAAGTTAGAAGGTCCTACTGAACGGACGCTAGTAAGAGCCCAGCGGGCGAACATAAGGGGAGCAGTCGGAAGACGGATGAGAGTGTTTTTTCCAGTGATGACTGGTAGGTAGAACGTTGATTGATAATTATGATTGATGTATTATATTATATTCGTCTATTACCATGATGTAAATAAGTATATGTGAGGAATGTGGAAGTCCTTGATATTGGATATAGCAATGTGCGCCATGAGCGATAGATGAAAGTGAGTTCATGGATTTGTAGCACGAGTGAGTATTGTGTACTCCGATGGAGGTGTGTTACCGTAAGATGTGTGGTGAGTGAAAGGTGAACTATTGTGTGTACGCTTCATGGGTTGTAAGGAGAGGTGGAGTGAATAGAAATGGTAGGGTATTATACCAATGTAATGTTATTCTTGTAGGTGTCGAGGACGGGCCGAAGAGCCACCTCGGTGAGCACGGGGGATAGGCCAGCATAGGGCCGGAGGCCACACATAGGCCAGAAGTGAGGCTGTCGGTGCAGGACAGTAGAGGCACATAAAGTCGTGGCAGTCAGGCCACGGACAGGGACGTAGATATGAGCGTGAATGTGATAATGTACTATTGCCATGTTGATGGGCTAGTGAACTGATAATGTACTATTGCCATGTTGATGGGCTATTGAAATGATAATGTGTTATTGCCCTGCGGAGGTGCTAGTGGAATGCTAAGGTGTATGACAATAGGAAGGTGATATTGAGAGACTGCGGTGCCAGTGAATTATTAATGTGCTATTAAGACCCTGAGGGGAGAGGCTGAGGCCGAAGTGCCTTTAGGAAGTAACTACCGGGTTGTGGATCTGAGGGAAGAGTGCATGTGAGAATAAGGCCGTTGTACGGCAGTTAATTTCAATAATATAATGTATGTAATTGCGCTATTATCTGTATAATTATGTTTAATAAATGTGTGAGTCTGATGGGTTGTTCTGTTAAGTGTTAAACTTGTTTGTTCGTGATTGTTGTCCTGTCATAAATTATTACATCTCCCAGTCTGGGATTTGTGACATATGTAATTTTTGTCCTAAAAAGAGCTTTTTTTCTATAGCCCCCCTCTTTCCCAGTTGGTCGTGACGTGACATCATCTCTAACAGAAGCAGGAAGAATCTGTCTTGCTTGTTTTACTTGATGTAATACCTTGAATAATTTCCTTTACTAAATCTGGACGCAGGTGTGTAGAAAATGTTGATTTTATTTATAGCAGAGATAAAAGTTCAGTGAGAATTCAATACGGTTGCCATTTTTTCGTATTTTTGTAGTAACGATATGTGAGAGACATTAAAAAAAAAAATATAGGCACTAAATATGAAATGTTCTATTAAGTTTAAATAAGAAATAAAAAAAATCATTTTAAACAAATTGGATTAGTTTACAGCACGTGGCCAGAATTTAAGATGTTTTAGAGGGAAGTCATATAAAATTATTCCTACCATGATATTCATGATATTATTATTAAGTTTATATGATAAAACATTCCAACTTGAAAATTAGTAGTAAAGAAAGAAGATACGAACAAACAAACAATAACAAAAAATAAACAACTGTCACCAATAAATTCATGTAACTTATAAGTGTTATATCTAACCTTATATTAATTTCATGTGAACTTTATTTTGATGGGCCAAAGAACTGAGAGTAAAATATTTGACCTCTGTGCTGTTTGCTAATGAATCGTCAAGAACCCTGGCTAAAGTCGAAGCCATATAAAACACATAGTGGGTTAAAAGTAAAACTTCTTTTTGCGTCATGTGTCGGACAGAACAGTTTTCTTAATGTCTTGTTTCCCATGTGTCATATTATTTTCTTTTCTTTTATTGTTTGTAATAATTTCATTAATTAGATACTAGAGACGTGTATTTTGCGATAATTGACCCTCGCAAGTAAAAATTCATAATATAAATTAAACATCAGCGTCATATGTGTTTTGTAACACTCACTTATATAATATATATTGTTTGCTGGCGTGTTTTGTTACTGTTAACCAGTTATCGAATTGTTATATACGTAAAGGATTGGAGTGAAGTTGCTGCAGACTAATACAAAGAGGTGTAAATGCCTAAAATGGAAGCGATCCTCTATAAAGAAAGATGTAATCCTCCTGGTGATCGATGGCAACGAAGAGGAATGATTGCAATGACGATTTTCTTGATGTTGAGGGTGCTGTTTATGTTGATCGTGAATGATGATGATAGTGGATGGTGGTGATTGTTCATGGTGGTGGTGGTTCTCTCTCCTGGTTACTCTGTCTCAGTCCTCGGGGTGCGTGTCCTCCTAATCTTTTAACCCATTGAATGCCAAAGGCGTGGTGTTGTAAATAATATTTTGCATGTCGGCTTATTTTCTAGAGAAATGATAAAGTTTGCTAGCAAAATTCCCATTTACCTTTAGGAATAACCGATATAATCCAGTTCAAAATAAACAAGGAACTATACAAATCATAGCAGTACAGCTTCGGAAGTGGAATGATTGATTGGCAGTATTTCATGATTATCTTGTTCTGGTTTACAGCTAATTAACTCAAGCGCCAAAAAACAAACACCACAAGAACAAACAAGAGAAAGTGAGGAATGTTGAATGCACATTCTTTAGAATGACATCGAATCAGAAACAACCGTTTCTTTCGCGAAGGCTATATTTAGCACACCTCACAGAGTCGCCATTGCTGCCAGGGTGTTTCATTATCGTAGATGTACTACAGTACTGTGATGGCAGTAATCAATGTGCTATTTTTAATTTCTGTCCGAGAAAAGTACAGCTACCTGCGGCACTCAAATGTTGGACCATCCATTTCTACACTAGCAAAACGCAAAAGATGGCGGCTGTGTCGAGGTTCTAGTTCAGATGTTCCTGAAAGTTTAACTTTGTCCTGATTTTGTCTTTTTGCTTTTCCTTCTATTTCGCCACTTACCCTATATGCTGAAAGAGGAAGAAAAATATCTCAAACAAAGAAATTAACATACTTCAATCAAATCACTTTAAACAAACTGCAAACATTCGCAGCAAGTGCTGCACGGCTAATGTTCCGAAAATTAAGTTCGTCCACGGCAACAACATATTTCATGCTTGATTGGCCATTACAGTTACAATGAGCATATCCAAACGAAGCATCCACAAGACCTGTATTCTTCAATCATTATGATTTTGATTCTGTTATGAAGTTTATAATTTAACATAAAAGCCTTGCTATGACCAATTAAACACTCAGCAATCGTGGTGACGTCGTGGCTGTGCTTTGGGATCTAGGGCGATATGCTCGAATATCATTCGTGGAATATGAAAATCCCAGATCTCTCTGCTGTTTTGCCAATTTAGGAAGTTGATCATTATCCCAGATGGGCCCATTGGCGTAAAATTTTGAAAGTGAAACAGAAATTAATTCCACCTGGAAAGTAAACAATTTTTTGTTTGTTACTTTCTTTTTGTGTCCCCTTTTCTGTAATGAATCCATCGTGATTAGCGATTTTTTTTTTTTTGCGTGATTAAATCGTATAAATGTACAGTGATATGCTAAAGAATTCATGTTGAAGTTTTCTGTCCCTGTTTGGAACGTTTGGAACTCCTTCAATTCAGAGTGAGAGAGAGAGAGAGAAAGAGAGAGAGAGAGAGAGGGGGAGAGAGAGAGAGAGAGAGAGAGAGAGAGAGGGAGAGAGAGAGAGAGAGATAGAGAGACCGAGAGAGAGAGACCGAGAGAGAGAGAGATGATGAGGAGGGTTGAGTGGGGCAGACTTTGCCCATATTGTTGAAAGAGCTTGTAACAAGACAGTCAATGTGTTATTTTATTTGTCACATTGAGATCACACACGGCCATTTTTTCATTTCACACGAAAGGACAACAGTACACATCAGTATCATTTTGAGAGAGGGAAAGCTTTATTTGTTAGAAGAGTTACACAACACCACGCACATTATACGTCGCCGTTAGAGATATTTGGGGGCCAAGCCCTCAGATGGCTGGGAACCTTGCATAAAATAATATACCTTATATTTTGCTATGAATGTTAGGAGAACCACATTTCGGGCTATTGAAAATGCCGGCTACAATGAGATAAGTGGTGGCATTGCTGAAAAATTCCGCCAAAACACCTTCTCAGTGACATCATAGATTTGCGTTCTTTTCAGCAAAAACGATAATAATGAAGTCGTATCCAGCCAAACATCAAAGAGATTCCCATAATTAATGTACATCAAGTTAAAAAGGAACCAATATCCTACCACATGAAAGTGATTGGTACTGGTTTGTGCTTAGTACAAGAAATTTGTTGGACAAAATCAAAACTATACCTCTTATATCGCTAAGCTTGGCAAATCCAATATGTTTTTAAAAATTATATGAAGGATCCCAGATGGCTAAAATTGAATGTTACTGCATAATATTATAGACAATTACCCATACAAATTTTTGAAATACATAACGAAACAATCGGAACATTAAATCATTGTTAACAACAGTTACTGCAATACGAATATTTGCAAAATCCACACTAAACTGCTTCACATTATTGAGAAATGTTAGTAAGCTGCCACTGTTGTTGTAGCGTAGATATGTATACATTATTAATATATTGCTTGCAAGAGTTAACTGTTTCATTTAGCGCATCAACTTAACGAGGCAAAAGGGGCCAAAAAGATCCGCTGGCGGGGACAATTTTTCAGAAAGCTAGATTAAACCTGTCTAGATTATGAAATGAGATAACAGCAATAGTGATAGAGTAGCATTTTGAAAAAAAAAGAGAGGGTTTAAAAGACTCCACCCTATTTACTCAGTTGAGCAGCGTTTGCTCTTTGCATACACCCTAATCCATGATTAAATGTGATTTTTTTTCGAGTAAATGAGCTCACAATATATGAGATATGCAATCGCCCCGTGCTGAGTAATGATTTTGAAATAGCACTATTCACATTGCTATTCATTATGACTACACTGACAAACACATTTATAAACAAATATAATAACGGAATTATTCCAACTTTTTACCATAAATAACTCTTAAAAACCACCGATATGAGACTGTTATCACTTACACGTGTGTTCTATAAACCAAAATTTATCGTTTTGGTACGGTATCAATTTGCCTCTAGTAGTGGACAGCTTTTGATATCCTAGTATGCTGGCAAGAATCTTGCATACTCAGTCGATAGTTGCAAAACACAAGAATATCATCCCGAACACAGCGTAGAGAAAGATGGAGAAGCCAGTTCCCGTCTCTCACAGCTCAGAAGAGGATAAACAAGATGCCATCTACTATTTGAAGATACGAAACACAAAAATGCAAATAGTTTCCAATTGTTTGGTGTTTTTTTCCAAATGAAGAAGTAATCTTGCCACGCATGAAAAACGACAAGAAAAGCACCATTTTCACAATGCAAGACACCTAAATTTCTTCTGGTAATTTGGTTCATTACGAAACCAAGTTGCTTTAATTTTGCTGGATGGTTTCTTAACCCAAAGGTTGAATCCCTACCATTCCAAACAATGGGGAGTCTTGAAGACACACCTGTGGATTGGAATGGTTCGATTGTAAATCTTCCCACCCAGAGTAGCTGTAATAATGGGGCTTTCTGGGTTGGGTCCAAACATCTCGGAGTCCGGCATCTTGAAAGCTCTTGCCGATGATTGCTAAGAATAGGTGTGGAAAAGTACCAAGGGGGACAATTATCTTTTGAAATTTCTCAGCATTTTTCTGTATCATTTTCATAACTTTAGGGTACAGTGCCTAGTCCGCTACAACGACTATTACATCATTACACTAAATTCTTTGCTTTCTGTGTCTTCCCGATAGCACCGCACCATTTCGTAGAGATAGGAGGGTAGGGTAGACCAAACTGCCAAAGAGATATAATATACAATTATTGCCAATTTTGACCGTTGATAACTTCTAAAAGCTACCGACGTGAGATTGCTGTCAAATATAATCTGTCTTCTAATGACCAAGGTCTACCGTTTGGCACCGGTACCAATTTGAACCCTTGAGTAGACCCCTTAAGGTATGCCAACTGATAACTAATTTCTGCACATCAAGCCAAGTTCATTAAACTTGAATTTTATCTGAATGTGGAGTAAAAACAACAACAACAACAACAACAATCTGTTAGTAATAAAGAAAAGAGTGAAATACACAAATCCTCTGTGTTGTCCAGTGCTATCTGCAGACAATTTCCAACAAACTGTTGGTCCTAGCGTGGTCTAAGTACTAGTATACCCTGTTTTTTAGCGGTTTTGAATGAAAATTGAATTCTGATTCCAGATGCAACAGATGCCAGCAGTGGCGTGTTGAGTGTTTTTCAGTAAACGACCAAATGCAACATAGCCGCCACTGAAAGTGATCGAGCACGCTTCACAACTGAGAACAAGTTCGAAGTTGCTTTTTTTTTTTCAGTTGGAAATAATCGATTTTGTGAAACAAATAGGAAAAACACATAAGATAAACATGCACACATTTTTGGTGCTAAAAGCTTTTTCTTAATTCCAACATAATCATCACTGAAAAGGTGTGGGGCGATGCTAACACATTTTGTCTCCAAAGATACCTATAAACTGATCACCGCTGTTTCAATAGATGCACAATTCTGGTCACTGCTGATATTCTTTCACGCCGACACAGTTTCACCAATTCTCAACGCACCATTACTTCAGCCATATAACCTTCATCGGGTCATTTCTCATTTTAAAGCAAGGATTCATCTCACCAGTCCCATTCAGTTCACCGATGAGGCAGGGAACTGATTTTCAGTGGTCTTCAGCTGGATTCATCTCAGCTGCTACATCACTGACAGGACTACCGCAGAGGTTGTCTCCTTTTGCATTCTCACAACTGAATACAGGTCAGTTGCAAAGCTTGTGCTGCAACTCGTTTTGCAACTGCAACGCAGCGGGTTAAGAACCTGTTTGGTGCTTTCAGCAGTATCTCCACAGACCATGTAATCACACTGCAGGCGGTTGAAGTCTGGTGGAAATGAGCCACCAGCAACTTTCCATAGCATAACGCTTGGTGCTAAACGCTGAGACAGGGTGCCTGATACTTTCACAGATGTTGGAAAACAGAGCAACTTTGGTGTGATATGCCTCTAGGCTGCAATTTTCTTACTAAAAAGATGCATTTTGTTCAAGAATGCCCCTGGGGCCCGATGATATGGAGAAGCTACGAAGTGAAGACAGGATTCTATGATTTCTTCTTCCGTTTAATACGAGTCACCAAATTTTGAAGACCAGGAAACATTATACTTTTTACTTGGTAAGAACTGTAGTGTTTCCAATGACAGCGAACGAGGAAACATTGCCCCGCCCAGTGAGGGCATGAGCTGCAAGGATGTTCAACATGGTGTCTTTGTGGTTGCTGACAAACAGTATCAACGGACCATTGCGAGTGAATAAGCCAGGTACAACATCGACATCGCTCCCTTAAGTGAGACCAGACTGGCCGAAGAAGGCGAACTATGTGCACGACGCTCAGGCTACACCTTCTTTCGGAGTAGTTGCGGACCGGAGGAGAGACGTGAAACTGGGCTTTGCAGTAAAGACAACCCTCGCTGGCAAGCTGGCTGGCTCGCCGAAGGGAGTTAACGATCACCTGATAACGATGAAACCCCCCTTATGCAAAGGGAAGACGTTTACCAAAATTATCAGCGCCTTCGCGCCTACCATGACCAATCCGGATGAGATCAAGAACAAGTTCTACGAAGACTTGAACGCTGTCATCGCCGCTGTTCCCAACGCAGACAAGCTCATCATTCTTGGTGACAATAACGTGAAAGTTGGTTGTGACAGCACCTCCTGGGAAGGAGTGGTTGGAAAACATGGGGTTGGTAACTGCAACAGCCTCGGTCTACTACTTCTTCAGACATGTGCCGAGCACGGCCTTCTGATCATAAACACCGTCTTCCGCCTCCCCATTCAATATAGTGGCGCTGAGTGCTGGACAGACCATCGACTTATTGTCTCCAAACTCTACCTTCGCATTCAGCCTAAGAGACGGCCTTAGGGCACAAAAAACACACAAACGCCTGAATGTCAACAAGCTGAAGCTAGGCCACATCAAGCAGAGCTTTGCTGACACCCTGGAAGAACGCCTTGAGTCCACTGCGCTGGACAGCCAAAATGTGGAAGCAGCATGGGGCACACTGCACGAGACGGTGTACAGCACTGCCATGGAGTGTCTGGGGCCTTCTGCTAGCAAGCACAGAGACTGGTTTGATGATTACTGCACTGAGATCGAGGAGCTGCTGGAAGGCAAACATCAAGCCTACAGAGCCCGCATTTAAGATCCCAAAATAACAGTCAAAGAATGACATACTGAAGAGCGCACGCAGCACCGTCCAGCTAAAGCTGCGGCAGATGCAGGATTCCTGGATGAGCAACAAAGCTGACGAGATCCAGGGCTTTGCGGACAGGAACGACATGAAAAACGTCTATAATGGCTTGACAGAAGTCCTACCACTTCTGGATCTGCTCCACTCCTTAGTGCTGATGGTTCTACCCTAATTAGTGACAAAGCCAAGATAGTTGAGAGATGGGCTGAGCACTTTGACAGCGTACTGAACCGCCCTTCCACCATCATGATGAAACCATCGACCGACTCCCCCAGATGCCAGTGAACGAATCGTTGGATGCCATCCCAACCTTTTGAGGAGACTCAGAAAGCTGTCCGACTGCTATCCAATGGAAGAGCACCTGGCTCAGACTATCCCAGGTGAGGTCTACAAAGAAAGTGGAATGGCACTGACTGAGAAGCATCTTCAGCTGTTTCAGCTCATCTGGCAGCATGAGGCAGTTCCGCAGAACTTAAAAGACGCTTCCGTCATACATCTGTACAAGTCCAAAGGAAATCGTCAAGTTTGTGACAACCATCGTGGAATATCCCTGCTGTCCGAGGCAGGTAAGATGTCAGCCAGAGTGCTACTCAGCCGTCTCGTGGCGCACGTTGAGCGAAGTCTCTTACCAGAGAGCCAGTGTGGCTTCCGGAAAGAGCGCGGGACTATCGACATGGTGTTCGCTGCCAGGCAGCTCCAGGAGAAGTGTCAGGAACAGAATACCGACCCTTACTCCATCTATGTCGATCTGACCAAGGCCTTCGATACTGTTAGCAGAGATGGCCTTTAGAGCATCGTGGTGAAGTACGGATGTCCCAGAAAGTTGATCACCATCATACGGCAACTACACGACGGGATGCTGGCCCGAATCCAAGACAATGGAGAGACTTCAGAACCATTAGCCTTATGTTTTTAGCCATGCTGACAGATGCCTTCTGAGGCACTAACGTGGGCATTGGCATCAGGTACCGCACAGATGGCTCACTTCTCAACCTCAGGAGGCTTCACGCAAAAACCAAGTTAAGGTAAAAACAGACACCATCAACGACTTCTTGTTTGCTAATGACTGCGCTCTCAAAGCTGCCCCCGAAGCTGACATGCAACACAGCGTTGACAAGTTCTCTGCTGCCTGTGACAACTTTGGCCTCACAATCAACACAAAGAAGACTGAGGTAAAGCACCAGCCAGCCCCAGGAAAGCCTTACGTTGAACCAAACATCTTCATCAACGGGCAACTACTAAACGTGGTGGACAGGTTCACATACCTGGGCAGTACACTCTCTAGCACAGTTGTCATTGACGACGAGGTGAATGCCAGACTCGCTAAAGCCAGTTTTTCAGGCTCCATAAGAACGTTTGGAACAGAGAAGCGTCCCACTGGAGACAAAGCTCAAAGTGTACAAGGCCATAGTTCTCACCACACTGCTCTATGGATGTGAATCATGGACTGTCTACAAACGCCATGCTAAAAAGCTGAACCACTTCCACACCACCAGCCTCAGAAAACTGTTCGGCATAAAGTGGCAAGAGAAGATCCCTGACACTCGTGCAAACTTGCCTAGCGTCTACACCATCTTGATGCAAGCTCAGGTGTGCTGGGCAGGCCATGTAGTTCTCATGCCAGACTACCGACTCCCCCCAAAAACTGCTGTACGGCGAATTCCAACATAGCAAGCGCTCCCATGGAGGCCAAAAGAAGGGCTTCAAAGACACTCTGAAAGCTTCTCTGAAGGCCTTCAACATCAGCCACGACACATGGGAGGTCACTGCAATGGACAGGCCAAAACGGCGTTCAGCTGTCCACAAAGGCGCCAAATTCAGTGAGGCCAACAGAAATGCTGCAGCAGAGCAACGCAGACAGGCCTGGAAATGTGCCACCAAGTCCCCGACATCCGTCACCATCCCATGCCCCACATTGTGTCAGAACGTTCCAGGCACAAATTGGTCTGGTCAGTCGTCTGCGCACCCACAGAACCCATTACACCAACGCCCCCTCCCGCCCCCCCCGCCCCCCCCCCAGGATGACTAGATGGTCCTCGTCCATTCCGAAGGTCGAACAACACACAAGCAAGACACATTGTTTTGCTGAAACTGGCCATGGCATCGATCCACAAACAGCTAGGACGACTACTTCTTAAACCTCACGCTAGATTTCAGAAGAAATTGTGCACACTGACTTAATGGTTGTTCTCATCTCCACCACTTCACCAAAGAGAGATGACGACACTGAATGAGTTCACATGAGAACATAGACTCTAGTGCGATAATTATTTTCTCTTGGTGACTCTATTGGGCCACAAACACGAGTACAGTTGAATTCAGGATAAATATTTAGCTCAAGTATGGAAGATAAATCCCTGGCCCCACCGTGTGTTCTCAGAACTGCAGATCACAAAATTATTCTCGTTTGTGTGAAATATTCTACACGCTCTTTGCAGATATTTCATTTTTTCTATGATAAAACAGTACAATCTTTAAAATATCTATTGCTAAAAACGTAAAAAAAAAAAAAAAAATGCACTTCAAAGGAAACTTTTTTTGCCCTTCTGTAAAATTTGATCCTTGGCATGTGCTACTGGAAAAAAAAAATCAGTATTTCCTTCATATTTTTTTTACAGATTTTATCTCATCGATCTGTCCATTGGCTTGTTGGGATATATTAAGAGGACAGCATTTTTTTTTTTTCATTTATTAGGTAACAATAATTATTATGTAACAATAAAACGGAAGTCATAGGACAGGACGTCGACTCTCCTCCAGTCATCAGCATCAATGACCACGAGCTGAATGTCGTCCATGATTTCGTGTATCTGGGCACAACCATCTCAGATACCCTCTCACATGACAAAGAGCTCAACAGGCGCATCGGCAAGGCAGCTACCACCATGACTCGACTAACAAAGAAAGCATGGAACAAGTGAAAGCTGACAGAACATCCAAACACCATAGTCTCCATAGTCTTCCGAGACTGGAGGATGCCTACTTATGTAACAATAGCGCAGGCCATGTTGGATTTTTATGATACTGTTCTATTTTTCCTATAACTTCTATATTTTTCAAATCAATTGTTCTGAAACTTGGCATGTGCTAATTTAGGACATACATACATCTTAGTATGGAAGAATTTTGAAATTCATTCATCCTGTCTCTTATAGTTCACTTGAACAACTTGTTGCTTCATTTTTAAATGAATTTTCCATTATTTAAATAAGAATAAAATAAGAATGGACAGAGATGTTGCGGTTTTGCTCTGTACAAATGTGCGATAATTATTGACAAAACATCTGTGCAAAGTTTAGCTTATTTGGACAGAAAATGAAAATAGAAATATCGAACTATATTGCATCAATCTGAAAGCAATGTGTAGATAAGAGGTAACAATTGCACAGTGTGCAGCTAAGAGCAAAATAGTTGGTGACGTATTAGCAAAAAATACAAAGATATATAATTTAAGAGTGTTATTGGTTATTCTTAGTGCCACGGAATGGCGGGGCAGGCAAATGACTGCTATGATTCTTAGTTATAAAATATTACAGGATGTTTACAAATTCTTAATTTACATTCTCAAGGAATTATTGTTCCAATTACCAAATTGAAAGAAATATTTGTAACATCTTTTAAATTAATATGAATCTGTGGTTAAAGTATTGAGATAATACCATATTAGACGATATAAACAGCCACCCGAAATAATTTATTCGAATTATCAGATTTTTGAGTGTATACAGAGTTCAGGACATATAATATGCAGACTAATGAACAAATAACGTATATGCATCTGGGAGTAAGTATGGAGAGCATCAAAGCTTTTTGGTAGAAAATCAAGAAAGTAGCGGATATTTTCTTACTCCACTCCCGTTAAAATTGAACTATATTATCTAAGTATAATTGGGGACATAACCTCGTCTATATAAGAAATGCCAACCTTTAGCCAATTATATCCGGCTGTTTCCAACGCCCAGGGGATCACTTTAAATGAAAATACAACAAACAAATGTATATTTTTTAGTGCAAGGTTCAAAGCTTATTTGAAGTTATAAAGCAAGCTCTGCTGGCCTCCCGACTAAGAGTTCTTGCGGGCGTAGGTCAACTGTGGTCTATGGTGATTCATGATATGTACCACATGGTGGAGGCACGTGGCTTTCGTGGTTGCAATAGCCGTAGTGAGCGTCCCACACAGTCGCTGTTAAAATATGGAAGAAAAGAAATTCTTAATGCACACTCTTTTATGAAATAACTATTTTCTTTTTTTTTTGCCCACAGTTTCTGACATGGGTAAGACACAGAACAAGTCTTGACTGTTTCATGCTTCAACTGGATTTTCGAGCTCATATTTCACCCTGAACTTAATTGAACCGGTTTTTTATTTGTAAGACTATCGCCTGATACTGAGTTTGCGTCTTGGTACTCCGTAATAAATCATATTTAAGTAGATCAAAGTATTTAAAAAAAAACAAAAAAACTTTTTCCAGAGTGCTGAACGGTGCGAAACACTAAAATAACCCTAAAATGTTTCTAAAAATAAACTAAATACCGTTAAAGTCACTTGGCGGAAGCCTTCGGAAAATGGTTCTGGTTGTCTTAGAGATTGAAACACGACAAAGATAATATAGCAAGAACATGAGCAAACGTTTACATGCAAAGAAAAGAAACATGTTGGAGTATTTTCCTTCTGTCAATTGTTGGAAATTACAATGGCTACTGTAGACCATTCAAATAACGAAAAAATGTTCATAACACTATTTGTAACGTATGTTTTTTCTGATGAACCGCTCAGAGAGGCTTACAGTAGTGAGTCAGTTAAGATACAGCGTTCTACCGTATCAAGGCATATAGAATGCACCAAAGAAGGGAATGAAACACTCACTGAGAGGGCAGTACTGTCTACTATCGGGCAGGTATTTGCCCTTCAGGCACCAGTACCAGGTTTGGCAGTCGACATCACCGTATATGCCATCTCTCTTGTGTATACAGTCAGGCACGGTGCCACAGGCTGTTTTAGCATCGCCGAAGCTGCAGGGCATAAATTATATTTTGTTTCATAGAAGGAGCATTTGAGACAGACAGGCAGACAGATACTACAGGGCAGACAGGCCAAAAAAAAAAACAAAAAAAAAACAAACAAACGAATTTCAGACACAACATTTGAAGTATTATTGATTTTCGAGCTTTTTTACATTTGGTTGTTGCTAAGCAATTTTTTTTATTTTATTTTTTAAATTTTTTTTTCAGTGTTTCATCAGTTTCACTAGCAAGATTTGATTTAACTTTCGACATTGATAAAAACGTCGAATTTTATCTCTACCTTTGTTGTCTTGAAACATTTTGTTCAAATTTGTAACGTTAGTGCTCGATGATATTAAATTTGTTTGTTGTTTTATTATGAAATGGATAGCCGGTGCGGGATCTGTCGTCTCAACTTCCAGCTTTCAGCGCCAAGAAAGCTATGCATTGAAACGTACCTAAAAAAACTGCTTAAAATGTAACCTCCGTTACGATGGAACTGCCCATTAGCAAACAAGATCAGTGGGAAGAAGAGTTGAAAAAAAAACAACCAAAAAACAATGGTTCTCAATGTTTTCAGGCAATAGCCTCCTCAGGCTCCAACTTTTCTTTCATCCCCCTCCCCCCCCTCCCCCCCACACACACACACACCAAAAATCCCTACTCAAACCCAACAGATACATCCCAGAAGACAGAATACACACACATCAATCATTATGATGTCAAGTTTTCCAAAGCCTAATTGATGACAATAGGCGTGTTGATTATTCATTATAACACAGAAAGCATTCTCTATTGAATGTACACAAAAATAGGCCGTTTTTAACGACAAAACCCATCGAGGCATGCTGTTGGACAGGTCACTGACTGTCCCGTGTTTACCCCCAAGTAGCCCCCCTTCATCGTTTTCAGCCTCTTGTCACCCTTTTCTTTGTTTCGCCCCCCCCCCCCCCCACGAATCAAAATTGCTCCGGGGGGGGGTGCAATATAGCCCACGTTGAGAACCACCGAGTTAAGCTCTGTTCACATGTAGACGGTTTTTGTACGAGCCCGCTTTGTCAGCGCGCCTTTTACATGAGAGCGTTTGGAAAATGCGCGCAGATTACTGTTCACATGAATCTCGTTTTGTAGGCAGTTTTTATAGACGGTGTTTCAGCCACTGTGTTGTTCTTCCCTTCCTCTGTTTAAAAAAAACAAAAGCTTGAAATAAATAGTTAGGTTATAACGCAGTAAAAACACGCGTTCACCCGCAGAATTTGCATACTTGATACGGTGATTTCGAAAATGCTGTTTTTTCCGATTGAACAAAGACGACCATGTCTCCCGGCGACGCCCACCGGTACAAGCGGAAGGAAAAAGTAAAAGTAAAGAGAAGGTAAGAATAAAGATTTGAAGATTTCAAAAAATCAAGTTGTAAATCTCAGTTAAGCAACATCGAAGTTCACAGAGAGGAAGTGATAGCACGGGTGACACTCCTACCGACCGTTGCAAAAACAGCGCCGAGAAGCAGAGAAAAATCGCTTCGAGTTGCGTATTTTCAAAACAAGCTAACAGCCAGCGCGTTTTCGGCCCGTGTTTCCCCTTGCATGTGAACAGCAACAAACATGATTTATACATGGGTGTCTTTTTGCAAAGGACTCGTGTACATCCACAGCGCTGAAACTGCCCTGAAGACAGCCTGCATGTATGAACAGGGCTTTAGACTTCACGCCCTTAAAAAAAAAAAAAAGTCTACATTATTACATACTCTTTGCACATCAGGCTGTCTCTTTCGAAGACTTTCCCAAGCGCGCACTGGCCAATCACTTCTCTTTGATTCTCGCAGTAGCTGTAGGAGTAACAGCTAATATAGTGAGGGGACCAGCGGCTGTCCGGTTTTCCTCTGCACCAGGGGTCCCTATGTGGGCCTGTCAAATGTAGAGAAACAACATGGATATATTTGAAACCAATCCTCTATATAATTTCACAAGAAATATGATTATGGACCCACTTCGTCAGTTACTGGAGTTTGAGTTGTCGACACGATAAGGGCCACATTATGCAAGGACGAAGCAAGGCAATACACAGAATACAGCAGAATGATTGAACAGAAGAAGACCCTACCAGATGAGCCCATCAACCGCCGCTTGTCAAAAGGGTAATTAACAGTGGAAATTGAAAACAGCAGGACTGAGGCAACGACTTGCTTTCTGAACTTTCATCAGTAATTCTTAGGCCTCCCCTAACCCACCCATCCCCTCTACTAAGGACAGTTTCATCTCTGCGATTTCGTTGAGAGGTATGAGCCCACTGTTCAAGTTGAGCTTCGAAAAAGCGTAGTTCATTTGTTGTTTGTTCAGCGCATCCGAAACAAGCCATCTAATATTGCACTTAAAGACCCCTGCAATTTGCCACACATATTGGGTAGATAGGCTCAAGCACCTAGTCTTCTCGGATAAGGACGAAAAACTCGGAGGGCCCGTGCGCACGTGGCACACGTTCAAGATACCTTGGCTGCTTGAAGTTATTAAGAGCAGACCGAACAAGGCCGCTGCCAGGACAAAAATCTAAAAAAACTAATCCCTACCACAAAAACACGCTGAAACAAGAACAGGAAAAATAAAACGAAGAAAAGTGAGGTGTAAATGCCGAGGGCAGCGAATCTTCTAAAACGAAGACTTTAACACACACATAGAGACAGACAGACAGACATCGTGGTTTCCAAAACGTGTAACCATGTCGTAAACAATTCTGCGATAGTCTTGAAATGCCAAACGAACAACTGCGCTGCATTTACACAAACCGCTGATTTCAATTCCCTGGGCAACGTTTGGAACATTATAACGAACTAATGGCTTTATCTTTGACTACAACTTGCTGTTTCGTTATGTTCGGAATAGTGCGCACGTGGAGCTTTGTTGCTTTGCACTGGCGTCGCATTTTTCTTAAAATTTAGACGAATGAATGGAGATGCGCTCACACAATTCGAGACACTGGCGCACTACAGGGTCAATAGGAACATGATACTTTGACAAGACCGCTACAATATGCGTAAAGCCATATTGTCTGCGTCTTTTCCTATGAAAAGATATAACAAAGGATATGAAACTGGACCATGAAGCTAAAATGTTCACAACAGATATCTATTTTTCTAATTAATAGCCAAACATACATTTGCTTCCACTATACGCGGCATCTAATAACTAAAAGATTCAATTTTGCTCGTGGAAACTACTGCATTCGTAATTATCAATGTTTAGTATGTGAAGTGAACAATTAAAGATGAGACAGGTTTCAAATAGTTACTTTTTTTTTTCAATTATTTTTTTGTTCAACAACAACTCAATGCTCTGTCTTTATGACATTATAGCGTCCAATAGATTACCTAGTTTGTTGGGTTTTTTAAAATTAGAAAATGAACTGTCGGTGTTGCTTTTGATCTGATACACTTGCCACAGTGTGCCGCGTCGCGCATCGTGTGTCGCGATGCGAGCGGAAGTCTTTGTGACTGAGACAGCTTAAATTTGCACTTATGGAATATTATGGATTTAGCTACATCAAATATTACCATAAATCGTTTACATTTGTCATTACCTAGGTAGTGTATGGATTTAACTACATCAAATATTATTATAAATAGTTTAAACATGTCAGTACCTACAAGATGAATGGATTTAGCTACAAATACTAAATAGTTTAAATTGGTTTGTTACTACGCAGTGGACAGACAAACTAGCTTTTCGACGATCTGATCACGGCATTTTTTTCTCAGATGAAGATTCAGATTGGCATCAACATGTTTACCAACGCCATCTTTCAGGGAAGATTGAATGCGAATGACGGAAATCATGACTTTAGTGCAAATGCCAGACACTGTGTTGTAGTTTCAGGGAGTACGCACATTCAAAATTCTGGCTCCTCCACGATTCATCGTCCTAGGGTCTCAGTGCTTTGTTCACGTGGATTACCTAATCGATCAAATTAGATCCAGAATCGAGAGGAAACCATGTCGGAAGCTTTTGTAGTCAGGAGTTCAGACGCGAAGAGGATAGAGAATGGAAGACGGAACCGGTTGGAAAAGAACCACAGCAGAGGTAACTTCATGACCGAACGTACATGTATCAAGAAATTTATTTAGCCAGGTTGGGCTTTCCATCTTTATTGTGACCATAGACTAGAATAGTAAGAAAAGTGAATCTCTTATTAAGCACATTTCAGAGAGTGAAACCAATAAGATAAAGTGGAACGCATTTATAAGAACTCAGGCCCAACCCACATTGTTCAAGGTTACTTACGAACTGGTAGAAGGGAATTCCCTGCCAAATCTATTCATTATTATTTTTTTTTTTCATCAATGCTACATAGTGTATTGTCATGGGGATTGAACCATAGAAACTGATCTTGAATCTTCCATTCCGCGCGTGCGCTAGAAAGAAGAGTAAAAAAAACCAGAAAATGTTCTGAGGCCACCAGCAGGTCTGCTTGTATTAAAATTAGATCTGCATTTAACAGTGAGCATAGAATAGATAAACCTCATGTTTCATTATAGTTGAAATGTCCCATGAATGAATATTATGGAGGTATCCTAGCTCAAGAATTTACATTTGCATCACGCTGCAGTTGCTATAATTTGCCTCTGCCGTATTAATTCTTTGTTGAAATCAAGTTCATTGCATGATGACCATTCAGAAACTTAGTAGGATAATTTCTCGTGCATATTAAGCTTTGAAATATGAAGATTCACTGATACATGTACATAAAATGTGTACTCACACAGATCAAGGATGTCAATATAGATGTAATAATGTTTGTTTTACAACTTTTCTTCTTTGAGAAGTATTGATAGCGGCAGACTTTTAAGATACATTTACGGTTTTGTGGAATGAGTATATTTTATCTTTTAAAAATGAAGGGCTGAATTCTTACACACTGAGACTGCATATTGACGAAGTCATTATTTCTGTACATTACGACAGGCACTGCTTTACAAATTTATTTTGCTTGGAAAGTATTGATTTTTGCGGAAATAGTAAGTTATTTACTGTTTTGATGAATGCATACGTACATGTGTCATAATATGGGGTGGAAAAAAAGTTATATGTAGCAAAGCCTCGCGTATGAAATACTATAGAAACGATGCAGTCAAACGCAAAGAAAAAGGACTTTGACTTTGCTTCAAACCTTGCCGCGACCTCACTGATTTTTTAATTTTTTTTTAAAGAACATTTTGTCAAATTATGTGCCACCACCCTTCAGCCTCGCCCTTTACTTAGTTTTGACACAGTTCCGATTTATTTTAGCTCCTTATCATAATAACTAAAGCCGCATGAGTTTAACCTCGATTTCTTAGTTGTGCAAAAAGTGGAGGTGGAACAAACAAGAAGAAAGGTTTCGGGAATTTTTTGGTCAAGCTAGAAGTGTTTTCGTAGATTCTGTGGGTGGTTTTATAATTTGGTAAATATAAGCAGAGATGTTGAAGAAATACTCAACTGCTAAGCACCATTAAGAAGGAAATTGGACAGGCTATGCTAAATGTAAAATTCAATGCCTGTTGGGCGAAAAAAAAAAAAGAAATAAAAAAACACACGCACACACACACAGATACAAGCTAAACTTGACAGTTGGTGAACGATTGTGAAATATAGCAAAATTAATAGAAAATTGATTTACCTTTTGGTAGGATTTATATAAACTCGCGACTTTCACTTCCCAGACTTGCAAAAGCATCATTTTAATGGTCTTTCATACCATGCCAAACGCTTGAACTGTTTACTTTTAGTAAGCTAAAAGCTGAGAGGTCGATATATGTGAGCAGCTAAGTCCTATCAGCTGCATTACATGACATTTCTCGGTCGGAAGAAAAAGAAAACCTATAATATACAATCACTGACACACTTTCACGTATTATTTTTGTGAGTCAGTCTTGCGTGTTCCTCTTGCAAACATAGAAAAACGGATGTTTCAAAATTTAGATGACGGAGATACGCTATAATTGTGCACTCGACCATGACACATCCATTAGCGAAGTCTAACAAACATTTTGTAAATATCATAATGCAGTAGATTACGCTAGCTACGTAATGACGTAACTTTTTAAGTCTCTTAAGTTTCGGTTGTAGTGAGAGATGAGGACTGCAGAGCTACACGGGCCCTCGCGTACTGGCGAGACCGAAACAAAACAGTCTCAATAGTTCGGGAGTGTCAATACTGTCCGAGTGGGCTGGTGGAAAGAGAAACAAACGGAGAAACACCACACACTTGAGCCAGTGCACCACCACCTTATAATTATCTAGGGGTAAAAAAAAGTTGTTGTTTTTTTAAATGGATAATGATAATTTAGCTCTTTCCAAAATCCCTGCAACTGTTTAATTTTTTTTTTTTTTAGTTTGCTTTGTGCCGATATTTTCACTCTCCCGCTGGCCAATCGTTTATTTTTCACGAAAACACGAGTCTATGACATCATCACTTCCTGCCGATATGTTCATTATAAAACAGGTTGTCCAAGCACAGATTATAGCCATTTTATGACAGCCTTTGTCGCAGATGTTGACAGGGTGCGTCAGGCATTAAACATGTGAAGAGGGTGCAGTAAGAAACAAACAACAAAAACGTCCAAATAAACCCGAAGGAACGCACAAGATAAGGCAGATCGATCCTAATTACCTAGAACTAATAAAGAGATTTACCTTAGGCAGTACCGGGTACCTCCGCTAGTATAAGAACAAAATAAGACGCTACTTACCACGATAGTGGGGATCATGAGCAGCGTGTGGTTCAAATACTGCTACCAGGATGCAGAGTAGGCAAAGAAGGAAATTCATCATTTTGTCGAGTGTGCAGGTCGGATGTTTACCAAATGTTGTGCCACAAACTTTAGTCAGCACAGACCACAATCACTTTGCTTTTATACATTTTATTTCATATCATTTTATATTACAAAAAAAAAAAAAAAATGCTTAGTTTTTTATACCTTTTGTTTTCTATTATTTACAAAAACAAGAATTAAACATTAAAGTTACGTTACTATTTGTACATACATACAAAAGAATCGAGCCAAAAAAAGAACACTGATCTAAATGTGGACGCATCTCAATATACTTAGGTCACCGCATTCCCCTTCCGCTTCGTTGCACGTCTCATGGCCACTAAAAACTATGGTGGGACGCCTCACCGCTCTGATGGAAATATGAAATAAAATTGATGATCTAAAATGACAATACTTTCCTTAAACTACATTTCAAGGGTTTCATGTCAAACTTCAAGTAATTTGAAATGTTCTTGCCAATTTCGAAAGGCGTAAATGCAAGCCGTAAATGCAACATACTGAGGACACATGTTCATTTGTTTTCAAAGTCATGAAATAATATATAGATAGATATATTTCTAGTTCTATCTATCTAAAAATAAATATATCTAATGTTACTCCTATTATTTCGAATACTTTGATAAGCATAGTCTGAACTTTTGTGGAGGTCATTCTGGTGGATTCAGGGGACTAGACACAATTATCAGAGGGACCAATAGTATTCTTTAAAAAAAAAAAAGAGTCAGTCCAGAAGTACGAGACGAAACTGATTTCGGGAAAGTGGATAACATTTTCCCCTTGTATTCCTGAACCAGTTTTAAAAAAAAGAAAAGGGAGCAACTTCAGGGCGGACTGGAAGCAAAGTTACAAGATACGGTAATATTAGATAGTCCCCTCCTCGAGCCTTTAAATAAAGCGCGCACCTAGTTTGTGCGCGAATGTGCGCGTTGTCTAATTACTACGTCAAATACAAAAATACAGGGTTGTGTTCACTGTTCAGCAAATAGCTTATAATGTAGGGGACATACAAAAAGCACCCGTTAACGTAGTACTGACACGTAAATAGCAGTTATGAGGCGTGCAAAAAGCACCAACAGTAGGCGAACGCAATTTCGAATACTCTTACACGCAAAGCTGTTGATATAAATAGGCCTACTTAGATAATAAACCAACATATGGATAAGCCTTGGTTAGCATGAATTTCTATGATACTGTTCTATCAAAATTCACACATAAAAATACACCGCAATTAGACAGAGCTGATCTAAGACAAGTCAGAAGGGCTATGTGGTGCCAACGCAGACCGCACAGGCCTAAACTACTGACTAGTTTAGAAGAAACATGCCAAGCTCCCCAGCAATTTAATTCATCTTTAAAATTAAAGTTGACTTAGAGAAGCATGTTATAGTGATTACAACACAAGAAGGCTTGGAGCACGTGAAACAGTCCGCAACTCTTTACGCAGATGGAATTTTTAAATCGTGTACAAAATACTTCAGCCAAGTCTACAGTCTTACTTCATACTCTGGAGGTCATTCTACACCATGGGTGTTCTTCATTTTGCAATCGAAATGCACAGTCAAGATTTTTCCAAATTTTTTACCGGATTTTTAACCTTTTAACCAGGAATATATCAACAAGTACCTGAACAAATTCATCTCATGCACTGTTTTCGATTACCTGCTGATAAGAAGTATTCACGTGTTTACTGGTGCTTTTTCGCATACCCTAACCAACTGGTGCTTTTTGTATATTTTCACTACACACAAAGTTGTATTTCACAAAGCCAAGCGTTAGGAACAACAACAACAACAACAACAACAACAACAACAGCAACAACAACAACAACAAAACCTATGCAAGAAATTCTTTTTTTTTTTTTCAATTCGAAAGAAAGTGGCAGAAATTGGACATGTTTTTGGACGTCAAGTCTTTACTTAAAAAAAAAAAAAACCCAGAAAAAGATAACAAATAAAATAATACCTGAAAACGAATAAAAGATTCTCATGAGACAGAACATGTATGATAGCTAGCCCACAGCTGCCGTTTGTTCCTCGTCCTGCTAATTGCTCCCCCCCCCCCCCCATGCCAAACATTTAAAATGAGAATAACTTAGCTGTATACGTCAGCCATTATTATCTATGGAAACTGAGAAGTACATAGCAGCACAGTTGTATTTTTTGTAATTTGTTTTACCTAAAAATCTACTTGAAATTTTGCTGGCATGTATTTACATGCATACATATATTAAACTTCAGATACGTAAATCATTTAACCTTTCTATGTGTGTATAACTTGCCCATCCCAGTTACATGCAATAAACGGAATGTGGTGTATAATTACAAACTGTCTTTTCTCGCCAAACCGTCAGAAGAATACATGTAATTACATTTCATTTGAATATGGAAATTACTATTCGGAAATTAGGAATACTCCACAGTTACAAGAATTTCCACAGTTTCTTTCCCTAACATTGTCAAATCTGCTGATTTTAGTGCTTTAAAAGACTTAAAACACGCCCCCTTCCCCTTCCCCTCTCCCCCCCCCCCCAAAAAGGAGAGAATTTGAGCTTTTAAAACGAAAAGCTATTTATCCTTAGAAAGATTAAAAGAAGAAAATTGGCCACCCAAAGAAAAACTTGATTCAACGTTTAAAAAAGGAAGGAATAACAAAATGAATTTATCATACACGCCATAAAGCTGTGGAATACTTTTCAATGTAAAAACTTTACAAGATTAACACAATCTGTATCTCCAAAAGGATATTTTATTTTTAGTGGACATTTTCGAAAAGTTCTGCCAGTTGTTTTTCTCAAACATCATGAAATAGATCCGTGCAATTGTTCTTCAGCTCCAGGATTGACATGTGGATTGAAGTTCACTGGAATAAAACTGGAATTATTAACAGATCCAGATTTTTTTTCATAAATTGTGTGACCCAGCGAGACAACAATGATTTTCATTAAATGTAACAAACATTTATGTGTGTCAAAACCTGTATCTGTATCACCATTTTAGTTATCTCATATCTTATTCTGTCAAAGAAATAAGTTTGAACCATAAACTGTTTCATTTGCAACAAAAATACATGTATTGACAACTACGTAAAAACCCCAGGCCTATTGTGCCTAACGTTCCCATATGGGGACGGAAGTATGAACTCAAATAAAAATCTTCAAAATAAAAATTCATGGTATTTTTTTTTCCCTTTATTTGTGTGTGTTTTTTTACATGTAAAAATGGATAATTGCAACAACAAAAAAATTCTGACACAAATGGGTTAATGTCGGAGAAAGGAATAATGTTAGGTGGTTATTTGGGAATTTTAGGACATAGATAATATTATGTCAAAGATAACAATAAATATTTATCATATTACGATCCCAAGAAGAGATTGAATTATTTGCTGTATGTAGAGGCCAACAATCTCTACCGTGGCGGAACTTTACTGGTTGGAAAGTTCAAATGGGAAAAAAATTCGAATTATTATAAAAACATTCCCAGAGGACAATGGTGCATTAATTGATTGTGATTTAGAATAGACAGTTAAAGCAAAAACACCCACGGCTAAATTTCCATTAGTACCCGAGAAATTACGAATAAACAAGGATGATTTTTAAGCGATCTGCAAAAACATTATTTAAAATTATAAAATAAGAAAGTGAGAAATATTGATAAGTTGACGTTAAATCTGAGAGATAAAAAGAATTATGTTCTACCTTATAAATTACTAGATGAGCTACCGGGCATTGCCCAGAATAAACAATCATGTGATTTCCCCCTCCTCCTCTCTAGTATAATAAAAGTAATAAACTAGAATCGTGCTTCAGAACTCATGCGCACCAGAACACTATGCACCCTTGATACGGTTACTTTTTATGACATGCATGGTACTATATATTACGAAACAAACATGCAAATATATAGATGTTACAAAGCAATAAACATTGTTATTGTTTAAAAATGCATGCTTGAAGTAAACACTTTTTAATTATAGCCATCATCTTCTTTATCTCAATTGCCACCTTCCTGCCAAATTTAAGGCCTGAAGAGTGTATAGTTTGGCCAGTTAGTCATGCCAAAGGTTGCAAGTTACTGAAATATATAATAGATTAGAATATCCATAATGGTTAGGTGTAAACGTTTCTTAAGTTCATAAACTTATTTCTTTCGAAGAAAAACACTGGTTAAAAACCTAAATCGATTTCAACACTCATGCAAAAACGAATGCAAAATATGGGTCCGACAACATCTCTGGAAGCTTTCAAATATTTCATTTTACGGAAAAAAACTTTTGAAAATTTAAGGAGCAGAATGGTGTCCGATAAAGAAACAGGTTCGAAACTGATGACTAAACCAAATGTCAGAGATTTGATATTTTTCTATGAAAATCTAATTTGCATCTTTAATAATTTAATGTCCATAAAAGTAAAAAAAAAATAATAATAATAATAAAAAATACACGGGAATATATATTTGGGATTATAGCGAATTAGTCATGTACAAGTTTTACTAAAATGTTATAAATACTCTCCGGAAATCTACTAAAGTCATCGGATTTGATACGGACAGATATTTCTAAAACTTACAAGGGATGATGTTTAATATATGAAGATATGAAAGAGACTGTCACAAATCCCAGACTGGGAGATGTAATAATGATAACAAGACAACAATCACGAACGAACAAGTTTAAGACTTAACAGAACAACCCATCAGACTCACACATTTATTATACATAAACATAAAGATAATAGCGCAAATACAGACATTATATTATTCAATTCAACTGCCGTACAACGGCCTTCTCCCGTACGCACACTTCCTCGGGTCCACAACCCGGTAGTTACTTTCTAAAGACACTTCGGTCTCAGCTTCTCCTCTCCATGTCTTAATAGCAAATTAATATTTCAATGGCACCGCAGTCTCTCAATAGCCCCTTCCTATTGCCATAACACATTAGCATTCCAATAGCACATCAACATGGCAATAGCACATTAGCATTTCAATAACACATTCACGATCATATATACGTCCCTGTCGGTGGCCAGACTGCCACGACTCATGTGCTGCGACTGTCCTACACGACAGCGTCACTCCTGGCCTATGTGTGGCCTTCGGCCCTATGCTGGCCTATCCCCTGTGCTCACCGTAGGCGGCGCTTCGGCCCGTCCCCGGCACCTACAAGAATAACATTACATTGATATAATACCATACCACTTCTATTCACTTCACCCCTCATTACAACTCATGAAGCGTACACACAGTAGTCCACCTTTCACTCGCCACACATCCTACGGTAACACACCTCCACCGTAGTACACAATACTCACTCTCGCTACGAATCCATGAACTCAACTTACATCTATCGCTCATGGCGCACATTGCTATATACAGTATCAAGGACTTCCACATTCCTCACATATTTACACCATGGTAATAGACGAATATAATACATCAATCATAATTATCAATCATCGTTCCACCTACCAGTCATCACTGGAAAAAACATTACTCTCAAGTCTTCCGACTGCTCTCCTTATGTTCGCCCTCTGGGGCTTTCTCCTGCGTCCGCCCTCTAGGACGCCTTAGTGTGCAGTGATAGTAATACAGCGCTCTCGCCTCATTCAGACCCCCACCACTCACAACATGCACGCTTTCCCTTACCCTGTGGCCTGTGGGTTAACTTTGTTCTAACCCTCTTCTCGTAACTATTGATCCTCGCTCACTCGCTCGTGACATCATCCCCCACCCCAAAAAAATTAATGCAATTAATTTCAAATCGCATCAAGATGACTGTCAACGAGTGAGCGTGAGCAATGCTTACATAAAAATGACCTACCAATGCCTCTAGCACATAAAATACCGGAATCAGGGAAAAATATGGGGGTCAATATGCCCTGCACTATGCATGTATGTATCACATCATCAATAGCTAACTAAACACAGTACCTAATACAGAATCAAAAACCAATCAACCTATCAACCATTCTTCATATCATATTTATAATGTCAATATTTTAAAGTCGACGACTCGTTCACACAGATCCTGTCAATGTTCCTGTCCTCCGATGTATAAGCTCCTGAACTCTTCCCCTAGGCTCGACTAAGGTAGTCGGCGATATGATTGCTGGTTCCTGGAATTGGTTGAATAACGAAGGTATACGGCTGCAAAGCCAATGCCCATCTAGACAAGCGTGGGCTGGACGAACGATTCTTCGACAAAAACGTTAGTGGCTTGTGGTCTGTCTGGATACAAAATTCTTTTCCTATGAGATAACGTCCTAATTTCTGGACGGACCACACAATGGCAAGACACTCCCGCTCTATCACAGAATACTTTCTTTCTCTCTGCAATAACTTCCTACTGACATAACATACAGGATGGAAACATTCGTTCTTCTCCTGTAGAAGACAAGCGCCGACAACAGAGTCCGACGCATCCGTTCTGAGGATAAATTTAGATCGAAAATCGGGTAATATCAGAATGGGTGACGATGATAATGCTGTCACCAAATTATCAAATGCTGTCTGACATTCAGACGTCCACTGGACCTTATCGGGTTGTCCCTTCTTAGTAAGGTCAGTAAGAGAAGATGACAAGGAGGAAAAATTTGGAATGAACTTTCTATAATAATTTAAAATTCCCACTAAGCTTCTCACTTGTTTCTGCGTTTTAGGGATTTGCAACCCTACTAATTTGTCAATTTTTGTTACTTCAGGTCTCTGAACACCTCTACCCACGATATGTCCTAAGAATACTATCTCTGGACATGCCAAATCCATCTTTGCGCGTTTAGCAGTTAACCCAAAATGACGTAATCGTTTAAAAATTACTGTTAGTGTCTGAATATGATCAGACCATGTCGACGTATGACACGCTATATCGTCAAAGAATGACACGACATTAGGTATGTCCTTTAATACCAGTATGAGAACACAGATACTCTGGTCTCTCATAAAATCTCTGTAGCATATTAACATGGAAAACCTTACTCGATTAATCAATGTGGATAGCGTAATCTACCTTTGAAACAACTCGCTCAATAACATAAGGACCTTTCCATGTCATCAATAACTTATTATGGTCCGTAGGTAATAACAATAGGACCTTGTCTCCTGACTTAAAAATTCTCAGTTTGGATCCTCTATCTTTATAGTCTTTTGCTCTTTTTCGAAGCGATACTAGACGCTTCTTCTGCTATAGTGCGCGCTGAAGATAATCTTTCTCTTAAATCAACAAGGTAATGAAACACTGAAATCTGCTCATCGTCTCCCGATGATGGCGACGTCATCATGTCCCGAAGAACATCAGTTGGACCCCTAGGACTACGACCATACATCATTTCAAAAGGAGAGAATCCCGTTGACTCCTGCCGTACCTCTCTGTACGCGAATAACACTGCAGGGATATATCTATCCCAATCTTTAGGGCGATCAGCAGCTACCTTACGCAGCATCGACTTTAACGTCGAGTTCAATCTTTCGCACATGCCATTAGCCTGCGGATGATAAGGGGTGGTAGTGATGGGTTGTATGCTAAATAAGCGAAACAATTCCTTCATCATTTCCGACGTAAATTGGGCACCCCTATCAGATAAAATCTGTTCCGGAATTCCCACCCTAGCGAAAACTCCAAACAGCGCTTCCGCGACTGCCTCAGACGTTATGGTCCGAAGAGGAACCGCCTCTGGCCATCTCGTAGCATTACATATGACCGTTAAGAAAAATCGATTCCCCCTATCGGTAGCTGGGTGAATGGGGCCAACAAGGTCTATCGAAACCTTTTTAAACGGTTCCGAAACCGTGGGGATCTTTTGAAGAGGGACCTGGGGTGTACGACCCTTATGCGTCGGCTTTTGGCACGCACTGCATGTCTTACAATACACTTGTACATCTCTGTGGATAGATGGCCAGTAAAAATTTTTAAGAACCCTTTCTTTGGTTCTAGCTATTCCCATATGACCCGCTAATGGGACATCATGTGCCAAATGCAATACTGTTGCGATCAGCAACGCTGGCACAACGACCTGCTTTAAAATGGAGGCCACCGTTACATAATTACGGAACAGAATGCCCGCCTGAATAACAAAGGACGACGTCCCGTTCTTATATTTCCTCGTTTTCGCCGTTCGCGCCTCCTCAAAACATGGACTCAATGATGGGTCCTCCTTTTGTAATGTCGCCAAGTGCCCTGGTGTGATATCCAGGTTGACCGCTGGCGTTGCCAAAGGTCTAATCTTACTCCTATCACGTACCTGTCGACGTGTCTCGACTGCGGCACAAAAGTCAATACCTTTTGATTGTGACCATGCCTGCACATTCTCCTCGGAAGGGGAAACTACCCGAGATACATTACCAATGATGAGCTGGGCGCCTGGAAAGCAACCAACGACTGCTTCGACTTCCCCGCTAAGGAAAGGCGTATCTATCACTATCTTTGCCATGGGTAATTTCTCTATGGCCCCTGAAAATTGGATGCACGGGACAGTCTCACCTGTAAGCTGTGAATCCCGAATGCAGTCCCTATGCACTCCCACTACGGTAGATCCTGTATCTCGTAAAACCGAGACCGGTTCGTCCCCAACAAACTCCGGATAAACCCTAAGACCACCTCCTGTATGACATGAATTTATAACGGGGATCTTTCTCCCACAAGGCAAAACACCGGAAGATAATAACTTCTCACAACTGGGACACTTAGAATACTGTCCGCCTCCGTTGTCCGATGTAACACACGCGGCCGCATGATGAAATTTATTAGGGGAACATGGACTGGAGCTACCGTGATTGCCATCCACGTTCGCCCTGATGTGACCTGCTCTTCCGCAGTTCCAACAATTCGCGGTCCTACAATCCCGTGCCAAATGACCTACGCGTCCGCAAGTCCAACATTCCGCTCCCTGTGCTCCGCTAGACCTGGGTCCCCGTAATACATCGCGACCGGAACTAAAGTCCCTATGCCGTCGGTCATCGGCAAAGGTCACAAATCGCCCTCGGCCATTACCGCGACCTAGCCCTCCTGCTCGGTCAAACTTACCGGATCCATATGCCGGTGATTGGTGATACCCCCTACGTTGCCCCTGGGCTTGCCCGTTATAGGCACCACGCTGACGCGACCTGTCTTTATGTCCTGCCGGCGACCCCTCAACCACGGCGACGTAACCAGCATCCTGCACGTACGCCCTCGCTACTGGTTTGGACGGGTGTGCCGTACGGTATGCTTCCGCCAACTTAGACGCCTCCTGCACCGTCGCGGGTTCGTTTTCTTTCAGGAAAGCCACCAGATCTTTATGGCACGACGCGTACAGCTGGTCACGGATCATTAGGTCTTTCAATTTAGCAAAATCCGCGCCCACATGCGCCAAGTCCACCCAGTTCGTGAAATATTCTGCTAGTCTCGCGACGAAGGCAGCAAAGTCCTCCCTGGTATCCGCACGTGCTCGCCTAAACTGCTCCCGGAAATATTCCTCCGTACGCGCAAATCGGCGAAGCAGCAAAGACTTCAGCTTATCATAATCATGTACGTCTTCGCGCTGTAGCTCTTTAAAGTAGGTTAACGCTCGCCCCTGCAACAAGGAAGCCAGGTACGTGGACCATAATTGTTTATTCTCGCCCCATTGCAGTTGTGCGTTCAGTTCGAACCTGTAAAGGAAGGCGTCTATGTCGTCCTTCCGGTCGTCGAACGTAGGCAGCTTAATCCTAACGCCACCTTTATTTTGCCCCTGCCGCTGAACTGTTTCTGTTGGCGCATTCTTTTTGATTTCCAACTCGACGATTCTTATTCGCGCCTCTCTCTCCTGTTCCTTATCCCTAGCCTCTATCTCCCTTAACTTTATCTCCTGCTCCGTTTCCTTAGCCTGTCTCTCCTGTTGCTGAGCTTCTAACTCCTTTAACTTAAACTCCCTTTCCTGCTGCTGAGCCTCTCTTTCTGTCTGCCGCTCTTGGGCCTCTTTTTCTCTCTGCCGCTCTTGAGCCTCATTTTCTCTCTGCCGCTCTTGAGCCTCTTTTTCTCGCTCTCTATCCTTAGCACGCTCGTCGCGCAATTCTGCCTGCTGCTCTTTAATCCAGCCGCACAGCTCCTCTCCCTCAAGGCCAAGTTCCGTACCTACTTTCATGAGCTCACGGAGATCCGCCATTTCACAGATTTATGGTTATGGTATGTATTATGAAAAAGACTAACCTCTGTCGGTATGATCACTAACGACACGACCAGAGACCTGAGATCACACCAGATATAACAACACCCAATTGTCTCAAATACAATTCAGAAATTTACCTACTGAACATTTTATAACCTACTTCCTAACTAATTCTATATTCATTAATTGTATAGCACTATTAATAATAAAAAGAGAAAAGAAAAGACAAAAATGAAGAACTTCAGAAGAAGGACCACAAGGACATCGAGGAACAACGAACCAGACTAGGACAAAGACCTAAAAAAGAAAATATAATGGAAAAAAAAATGCAACCTAACTACGCCGATTACACTACAAGGTACGAACAAGAACAGAGTCTGAAAAAAAAGAACGTATCTACAGATAGGTAAGAGAGGGACAAGAGAAACGTCTTCCTAAAACAACGAGGAAGATGGAACGCCACAATCTAAACAAAAATACAGGTCCCTATAGAACTGTTCACTGTGATGAACGAAGTCCCAAAGTTTACCACACCTTTTTTTGAAAAGGATAAACTCAATTCACCACAGCAAAGCCGCGCCACCGCCCGTATAATCAATAACGACAACAAAAACAGCAAAACAGAGAAAAAGACAGATCAAAGAGACAGCCCACAGTCCAGGGCACAAAATTTCAGTTTTATTTAACTTTTGAACTTTTGAATACAACTCATCCCTTTAATCGGAGCTCTGGCCGCTTGACTCCTCAGGGTGGCACGCACACACTCTGGAAAGTTCAAATACACATTAATACATATTCATAAATATACATAAATTATACCATCATGAAATTTCCATTCATTCCACGAACAAGGACAACAGCACAAATTCCTACCACAACAGAAAAACAACTAGATATGACGAATACACAATGTCAAAATGACCACAGGTAAACAGGACGAGCCCCCAGTGTCACAAATCCCAGACTGGGAGATGTAATAATGATAACAAGACAACAATCACGAACGAACAAGTTTAAGACTTAACAGAACAACCCATCAGACTCACACATTTATTATACATAAACATAAAGATAATAGCGCAAATACAGACATTATATTATTCAATTCAACTGCCGTACAACGGCCTTCTCCCGTACGCACACTTCCTCGGGTCCACAACCCGGTAGTTACTTTCTAAAGACACTTCGGTCTCAGCTTCTCCTCTCCATGTCTTAATAGCACATTAATATTTCAATGGCACCGCAGTCTCTCAATAGCCCCTTCCTATTGCCATAACACATTAGCATTCCAATAGCACATCAACATGGCAATAGCACATTAGCATTTCAATAGCACATCAACATGGCAATAGCACATTAGCATTTCAATAACACATTCACGATCATATATACGTCCCTGTCGGTGGCCAGACTGCCACGACTCATGTGCTGCGACTGTCCTACACGACAGCGTCACTCCTGGCCTATGTGTGGCCTTCGGCCCTATGCTGGCCTATCCCCTGTGCTCACCGTAGGCGGCGCTTCGGCCCGTCCCCGGCACCTACAAGAATAACATTACATTGGTATAATACCATACCACTTCTATTCACTTCACCCCTCATTACAACTCATGAAGCGTACACACAATAGTCCACCTTTCACTCGCCACACATCCTACGGTAACACACCTCCACCGTAGTACACAATACTCACTCTCGCTACGAATCCATGAACTCAACTTACATCTATCGCTCATGGCGCACATTGCTATATACAGTATCAAGGTCTTCCACATTCCTCACATATTTACATCACGGTAATAGACGAATATAATACATCAATCATAATTATCAATCATCGTTCCACCTACCAGTCATCACTGAAAAAAACACTACTCCCAAGTCTCCTTATGTTCGCCCTCTGGGGCTTTCTCCTGCGTCCGCTCTCTAGGACGCCTTAGTGTGCAGTGATAGTAGTACAGCGCTCTCGCCTCATTCAGACCCCCACCACTCACAACATGCACGCTTTCCCTTACCCTGTGGCCCGTGGGTTAACTTTATTCTAACCCTCTTCTCGTAACTAATGATCCTCGCTCACTCGCTCGTGACAGAGACATTCGGCGATTTAGGTATCATCGATTGTCCAAATTAATGATCATTTTCTTCATTCTTACAAAAATACAAATATTTTCAATTAAATTAAATATGAAATTAATGGCAAAGTTACGAGCAATATATCTTTCTGAGAAGTAAAACTTACACGTTTAGACATAAATCTGTTGATGAGCCAACCCCCCCCCCCCCCTCCCCCCACCCCAAAAAAAACAAATAAAGAAATTAGGAAATTAAAACGTATCACTAAAACAACAATTAATTGGGATATCACATTTAAAGATTACAAAAAAAATGTTTATTTCACGAAGAAATTAATTATAAAAAGATGGGCGCTTTAAATTCCGATAAACACGGAAAGTATCTGAGAAATAAATGAAAAGACGTTGAATCCTTATGATGATAATAAAAGGTATAATACTCGACCATGGAATTAACACTTTCTTACTGGGATGACATCAGCACCATTTTCTTACGGAATGCCCTAGTGGGTCGTCTTTTAATATTTGAATAACAGCCATTTTCCATCCATCAGATTGAAACAAAATTATTTTATCAGAAACCACTGCTGCATACGCAGAGGTATCAGCAGAACTGTTTTTAATAAATACGGCTATTAACCATTATATCAATTAGACTGTTTTAAAATTTCATCCTATTTACTTACATTAAATACAAATAATGGATAATGCGTTTGATTATGAATAGTAGTGATATTTGGAATGCTAACTCGTTCATCCATGTCATAAAATTTGCATCCAAAAGAGGCAGCATCTGCGTTAACTCTAGAGAACTGACATTTAGGAAATGACGTATCAATATTATTTCTGGATATCTTCAGGAACTTACTGAACATAAATATTTCTCACATCAAGATCATTGAATACTGACCCATTTTCCTTTCGATCAGATGTATTTTTCGTTTGAAAGGCTATTATTATCCATCTAGGTTTGAAAACTGTACTTATAAATAAACAGTCTGTGATTCAAAAGAAAAACAGAGAGACATTAACAATGTTGCCGGTAAGTTTAGATGAAAGGCAAACATTTGACAATCTGGATTAGACTGACACGTTAAAGAGCACTCCAGTTTTGAATTGATGCTTGGCCAGATTTGACAGCCTGTATGCTGAATTTCGTAAATTTGAAACGCATCTGAGTTGACATTTGTAGCTCGTAGGGAGCCAAAAGTGCTGATCATGCCAATGATTACAGTAGTGCCCACCACAATGTATTTCATATCGTCTTCTTTGTATTTTGACTACTCTTTAGTCAAGGGATGTTTCTGAAATAGAAACTAACAAATTAAATGATTTGAATAGGAAACAAACAACGATGAATTCGGAAAGGATGAAGATAAAATAATCTGCGCCAGTTTTCATGTCATAATGTCTGCACGCGAACACAGCTTCCGCTGGTGCTGTATATAATCCAACTATGTTAGATATACATGTGTATTATAAATTGTGTAAGTGGATTATACAGATGATATTGTTTTTTTCTGCTTAAAACAAAATAGTGTTTGGAAAAGAAATGCTATAGGATAATTATGTAATAAACACAACCTCACTTTCAATTAACCAAAAGTATCATCTCGCTGTAGGGCTTGGTAAAAATGTGGCAAAGCCCGGCATTAACAACAAAAAACGAAAAAAACAACAACCAGCCATTTTAGCCATAATATGCTAAATTTAATATGGATAACACGGTTCCTCCAAAACGCCACAAATCACAATTATCATGTAGGATTTGTTTTGAATTCAATTAATCAGACCTGCAGGGTCACATTTTATTACGTTAAGTACACTAACAATTTCGACTAGATCTATTTATGTAGTAAGGATAAACATCAGCAGCATCAAATCCATAATCAATAATACTTCATTCTAAGTCTAGCTCTAGATTTCCTATAATATCATTTAACTTCTGTGCTCGCTAATTATCTAATTAAACTATTTCTATATATATCTAAGATCTAGACTGCTTACTGTATGGCAATTACAGTCTCTGGAGACATAATGTCATATCCGATATTTCTGCATAAACTTATAATAGGTCGAGCCCGTCAACGACAAAGTGACGTCGGCCCAGTTAAGTACAGAGATCTAACTCTAGGATGGGCTGGTATCTCCCAGCCTCACCCAGACAATTGAATCACAATTCACAGTTATGTATTTCACACAATAATACTATTTGCAGCTCTAGATGAGTTTAACTTTGCATCCTGCATTCACTGGCAATCACTCCTGGTGGATTCATCATGACTCTCCCACGGATAAATGTCATGCTTTTCGCCTCCCTATTCACTGTCAATCATCACGAGCTTCGGTCAGATCCTACTTACGATTGTTCTGGCGCTAAGGCCAGAAACAGTAGACAAAAGCGTGGTTTATATTCAAGTGAGCCATATGGATTAATGACAAGATATTCATCTAGCCATGCTGTTCGTTATAAGTGGATCCTCTCAAGCGGGATCTGCGCTGAAACCTTCACAGAGGGGCAATCTGTACGGAATATGAAATAAGAAGTACTGCCCGCACGGTTTGCGCTGCATCGCGATCTCTCCGCTAACCCTCATTGGTTAACCCTTTTACCCTCAATGACGTAAGCAAAACATACTTCCCTCTACAAATTATAACTGGGGCGCTAATCTTCCCTCTAAACCTTGTCGGCTTTTATTTAACTATTTACTAGCTACCAATATACATGTTTACTTTTATTTTTCTTACAATTATCAATATACAAAGATTTCTGTTCATGGGTGCAAACTTCCTTTATTATAATTTATTAGCATACTACTGTTTATCTCCCCTTCCTGTTGTTCAACTTAAAATAATAAAATGATGTCATCAAAACCCACGGTCGTTTGCGTCCTTGACCTTATCTACAATGACGTACTTCACATGTTATACATATTCACCTCTAGGTCGTATTGATTCAGCTATTTCCCTTTAACAACATTTGGTCTTGACACCAAAATTCTGAGGTAAAATACAACGTTTTCAATCTGTATTTATTTATTCATTTACTTATTTATTTACAAATACCGACCCGTCCCAGGAAGGACGAAACACAAAATAGGACTGAATAAAAATTTCACAAAAAGTTCGGTTGGTGCGTTCGGTCATCCACATCCACATAGCTTGTTACAGACAGGGAGGTGAAGCAAAGTAATGTTACAAAACAAACTATACATTGTGCGACAGAATGCACCCAGTAGTTTGTTGAGTGAACTCAAACGCGATGGCCACATATTTTCTGCCAGTGATAGTATTAGAAGCTATTTCTGGTCTGGCTAGGAATTGTGATGGACACAATCGAGAGAAAGGCAAACTCATGTGTGAAATATAACTACCGACCTACATTAATTATCGTTCGATTTATCGTTCGATTCGAGCTGGGCCTGAAAGGCATATTTAGTACCCCTAACGGACAGTAGCGGATACAAAAGTAAAGTGTCACTCAATGAAATTTAAAAAAAGAAACTCCCTGACTATTCAAGGTAGTTTTACCATGCTAGCGCAAAATCAATGTAATCGTAATCTCTCTCTATATTTTGGTAACTCGAAACTTTGGTCACCTAAGGCTCAGGAACCGCATCACACTCAGACTTCAAACATTGCACAACAGCATATTATCAATGCGAAATTAATATGGGCTATATTAGAAATTATGAAATGTTCAGGCTTCTACGTTTCATTTTTCATTGTTTCGGCATCATTTAAATCTATTTCGAGTCATGGTTCGCCATTTTAAGGTTTCATTGAAGCTGCGCGTGCGCATTATGGGCCCATGACATCATCACTTCATGAAATTTTCAGTGCCCACCACTGCACACTGTGTACTGTCCTATGGCTGACTTTTGTGGATGACCCTACGTATCTCGGCTTTTGGTCTTATTCCTTTCGGTCTGAAGTGGTGTCCTTTGTTGTTGCATCTCTTCTTATAAGCTATCTATGCAGCATTATTGCCTTTCTTAGTTCACTGGCGTCTTATGTTTTTACCAAAAAAAACAACAACAAAACTTCGCAAACCTGTTCATCGAACTGGTACTCAGCTAGTTGTGCTATAAGCGAACAATGATTAAACCCTCGCCATTCATCTCCCTGCTTGAAAGAGTCTGTACGTTCACGGTCTCTCTTCAGAACAATAGTAATGATTAGACATACTTCTTGGCTGTGCCAGTGCAGCATTGTCAAGAAGAAATATAGTTATTTACCTTCATTTTTGTATCCTCATTGGTTGGCAAGGAGGCAACAGTTCAAAGCCCAAGCGGACCAGAGTACAAATGACGTAGAAAGAAACAGTGCAATTCAGAATTCTTTGTTTGGCTTTCATTTTGTCTCTTTTTAACCCTGAAAAGAAACTTTTGTGTTCCCTTTGCCACATCTTAAATTTAAGCCAGGCTATACTGCAACCAGTGCCAGGTTCAGTAACAAGCCAAAGTAGCATAATATTTGCTTTGTGCCCATCAGTTTAAAGTCACCCCCCCCCCCCCAAACCGTGCATTTAGTGCGTGCAAGCAATAATTCTGATTCTGTGATTTTAGTGCAAAATGCGTTCAACCAGGGCCGAATTTAGATGAAGAGAGGCCTTGGCCTATTCTAGCTGTGAGGCCTTCACTCCAAGAGGAAGGTGGTGGTGTTTTAAATAATTTGTGCCATCCACACATTCACCCTGACTGACCCTCCTCCATACGTCCCCCTGCCCCATAACACTGGCGGGCATTCTAAAATGGAGAACTAGGAAAAATACGAAAGGTTTGTTCAGGAACTACAGTGCATTGTACTTCATCTGTTGCCTTTTGAGCTGTTTGAAGCGATCTCTTAAACTAATGTCCAATGCGAATAAATGCATCCTGTATGCGAGTTGTCTCCCTTGGTCTACCTGGTCTTCGGCAGCCCTTGACGATGCCAGTTGCTGCCAGACGGCTTCTCGTGCCGTATACCGTCTGTCTGGCGAAGTTAACTCTCCTAGCTACAACAGCACTATTGTGCGACAGCAATAGAGTTAGTCATAAGTCTAATCTAAATCACAGGATCGGAATTGATGGCTGGCACGCACGCGGAAAGAGGAGGGGGGGGGGAAATAACATCTTATATTATTACTGGCAAAAAATATCTGGGCACCACCTGTGAGTTCACTGAGCAAACTGCTTTTGCGTTCTGCCGCGCGCTGTATAATTTTTATTGCAACAATACTTTCCTTCACTCCCTGCATAATAGGCCTCTGCCCTCTCCTCACTCACTCAGGTGGCTGACAGACACGAGAGATCTCATGCGGCTGTTGGCTCGCCAAGTGATTGACTCAATGCACAGCGCTCACGTTGCAAAAGCTATTTAAATAACACATTTTGAAGACGTCAGAGGGCAGCCTGAGGTGCAAATGCCCGGGGCACAGATCCTCTGAAGACAAACAGCATAAAACATCAGAAGGTAAATCTCGCGATTCCTATTTGATCGGAAATTTTACCTCGGCAATGTTAAGATATTATTTTTATTTATATAAAAAGTGTTAATTTGTTTCAATTTAACAAAGCCATTAAAAAAATGTGTCTATCTGTTTATAAGTAGGTAAATTATGTTGATGTCCTTACGCACCTACCGAACTTCTTATGAGCGGATCCACTTCAGTCTGAGGTATGCCTTTTACGTTTTGTCGTTCTTAGAAGGGCACACGCACTCATAACTAAATAAGTGGATATATAAAGATGTAAGTAAACTAATGATAAACAAATAAGTAAATAAATACAGGTTGAAAACTCTGTATTTTATGTCAGAGGTTTGGGACAACTTAAAAAGAAAATAAAATTAAAAAGTCCAAAATGAGAGCTACGTATTTCATACAAAAACAGAAACAAATAAAAAAGTTGGCTCATAACGAGTGGGTATTGCTCATAAAGTTCCATGCCTAAAATTAATGCACATTTGCCATAAAATTACAGTTGGGGATTTTGACGCCAGGTGCTGGAAATGATATTTACGATAAAAGAAAAAAAAAAGTGCTTCGACATTCGAATGATAGATGAAGTATACATTTTACCTTCGTCAGTTTTCTTTTTGATTCCACATAATTATCTTACGTAGTAATTATGATTTATGCTTTTTGGAGAAACCATGTATCTACATTAAATTTACTGAACAGCTTTTTTTTAAATTTGTGATTTGCAGAAACCACGTATTGACATTAAATGTACTGACCAGCATTTATATTTTTATTTGTGCTTTTGGAGAAACCATGTACCTACATTAAATTTACTGAACAGCTTTTTTCTTTACTTGCCGTTAATGTAGGGCTTTGTCACATTTTATATTTTTACCGAGACCTGCCCCAGCCCGATACGTTTTTTTTTTCTTTCTTTCTTAAATTGAAAGTGAGATTGTGTTTACTACATATTTGATCGTATTTCGTTTTCAAACACCATTTTTTGTTTGTTTTAAGCAGAAGAATTATCTTATCTATATTATTTACTTCTACAACACATTATTATATATAACATGATTGGATTATACATCTTACTAGAGAGGAATGTGTGTCCGAGTGCAATCTTGTGACATGAAAACTGGCACAGCTTATTTCATTTTCATCCTTTCCGAGTTCATTGTGTAATTTCTTGTTATTTGTTTCTAATTCAAATCGTTACGTTTTTTTATTTATTTCAGAAACAGCCCATGAATAAAGAGGAGAGTAAAAATACAAAGAAGACCATACAGAATACATTATGCTGGGCACTATTATAATCATTTACACGATCAGCACTTTTGGCTCAGTTCAAGCAACAAGAACTGTCAAATCAGATGCGTTTCAAAGTTACGAAATTCAGCCTACAGGGTGCCAAATCTGGCCGAGTAGCAATTCTAAATTGGAGTGTTCTTTAACGTGTCAGTCTAACCCAGATTGTCAAATGTTTGCCTTTGACACAGATTGCAAAGTCTGTAACGGTAGCCAGATTTCCGTTCTCACATTTGATAGTGGACAGAGCTATTTCTTCAGACAGCATGCCTGTTGGTACAATCTCGTACCCGTTACAACAGTTGCGATGCCTGTCCCGATATCACTTGGCATGGTGGTAGGTTTAGTTTTCATTCACTCATCCATTCATTCATTCAATGTTCACACTTTCTTTTCTTTGTTGTTTCACTCGTTTGTTCTATCACTCATATCTACTGCTTCCCATCCTTCCTCCATTCATTCATCACCGTGTTCATCAATTCAGTTTTCACACTATCACTCCTTCCATCTTTCCGCCATTCATTCATTCATTTACTCACTCATTCATTCGCTCATACATTTTGGATTACACAAAGAGGAAATAATGTTTGAAGGGGAGAGAGCGAGAAAGAGACAAAAAGACAGAGAGAGAGAGAGAGAGAGAGAGAGAGAGAGATAGGCAGACAGACTGAGAGAGAGAGAGAGAGAGAGAGAGAGAGAGAGAGAGAAAGACAAAGCGCGGGAGTGAAAGAGGGTGGGGTGAAGGGTGGAACCATTGTTTACCTCGCCACAAGGAGCCTCAGGTGGTAATTAATCTAGGCCTAAACAGTAAATGAAAAGCATATAACAACTCTTTTTTCTTCTTCTTTTCGCACCCTTTATAATAGCTACAACAGCATCCGGGCTTAGGAACATTCTGCCTAGCATGCAACGGAAGTCGGTATGCTGACAAATGACGTGCTTTGTAACTGCAGTTTCAATGGCAGCTTTTCATTGGAAGTTTCCTTTGAAAAATTTCAATGCTTGAATGTTTCATTCAAGAAATTGTAATTGTCTGCGTCTGTCATCCTAGTGGTTTTTGTTTTCGACATATCTTTATTGTTGTCGTTGTTTGGTGCTGCGGTTTTGGTGTTGTTGTCGTCGTTGTCACAGAGCCAAAGATAGATTGGTTGCAAATGGCCGTTCTGTTCGTCCATTTCTCTGGTTAATCATTTGCTTTGGAGAGTTGTTGGGTTTTGTTTTTTTCTGATTTTTTAAAACCTAAATTTACTAATAAATATGGCGGCCTTTTAAGAGCTTTCAGTTCCCTGCGCTGTACCAAGACATCAGGTTTAGGTTGTAGATGGTGTTAGGAAAAAGGCACGCCGACACGATAATGGTAACAGTGTGCTAGGAAAAAGCAAGACGGTAAACAGAATATAACAGAATGATGGCACAGAAGGAGACCCCACCAGAATATCCACGAACCACCTACTCAAACACCAAGAATAGTTGCATGTTTCATACACTTAAATGCGCATGGGAGACTGCCTTTATAGAATGTAAGTGGGAGATTCCGGGAATGGGGGATGTGTTTATTCATGACAGGTTGCGCACACGTGCACACCATAGGAGATATTATAAAAACCACAGAAAAACTACTACATACAACTTTTTTTTTTTTTGGCCCAATTTTGACACACCATAGGAGAGACAATCAGAATTGGTGTGAGTTTATAGAAAGTGTTCCACATAATTAAGGGCGCTCTTTGGTGGGGATAGTGGACATCTATGGGTTTTCAATACGTTCGTTCCATATTGTGTACATGTTTGACAACAAGTTAAACCAGCAGTCTGATTTCTTGCATATTCACATGGTCTTTATCTCATGTGGTCCACAGATCCGCTGGTCAGTCACTGTCCAGACTGATATTGGCTTTCAACTCAAACACCTAAACGCCGACCTCACGCAAAACGTCTTCCATTTCAGCGTCAGAGTGAACGAAGGATGCGTTTTGCTGAACACCTTCAACGACGATGTATGGGGAAGTGAAGTTAGGATTTGGTCCCCTTTCCCATTTACTCTAGGGCAAACTGTAGATGTCAGCGTTCTTGTTTCAGAGCAACATTATCATATATTTATTAACAAGGTACACCGTAAATCCTTTGAGCACAGATATCCCTTCCAGGACATTCGTCACTTACTCTTGGACGGAGAAGTTAGTCTCCTCCATTATCTGTGTTACTAGATCTCAGATCACGTGGCCTCCTGATTTCCTCCTGCCCCTTCCAAATATTGGAGATATAAAAGAATAGAGAGCTCATTCCCCTCTTGCCCTGGAGGCAAGGTGCTCGCCTCTCATGCCGAAGGTACCGGGTTCGAATCCCGGTCGGTGCAGGCATGTTGGAATTTTGGGATTTTGTTCATATTTTACTATCCCTGATCATAATATGGTAGGTAGGACCGAGCACCTAGTCTTCTCGGATAAGGACGAAACATTTGGACGGCCCGTGTGCACGTTGCGCACGTTAAAGATACCTTGGCAGTTGGAAATCGAAAAGAGAAGGCCGAATAGGCCGCTGCCGCAAAATTCTAAAAAAAAAAAAAAATAAATAAAATAACGAATCCTAGCACAACAACAAAAATAAAAACAAGAAAAGTGAGGTGTAAATACTAAAGGCAGCGAAACCTCCTAAAATAAAAGGTATGAACATTCACCTCTTGCCCTCCTACAAATCCGCTAACCCTCGCACAAAAAGAACAACAACCAGATTTCTGAGCCCAGTCGGCAGAAAGAAACTTTTGAAAGAACCAGAATTCTATTTTAGGCCATTGTTCACCAGACATACCGGAGAGCTCAGCCCAACACCCCCACCCCCACCCCCCTTCCTCCCCGTCCCTTTTTTTTTTTCAAATATCGGGCGACAAAGTTCAGAAACGGCATTTTCATAAAACTTATTAACTTAATAGCTGGAGTATGTGTGCACAATTTAGATGGTTAAACTTAATTACACAGATACTCTAATCGATATTTTATCCATATTTCATAATGCTGGCAACAATGAGTTCCCCCCCGAATGTGTGGAATGCAATTGCAAACTATTAATAAAACATACTCTAATGTGTAGACTTCATGTATATCCGAAGAAGACACTATGCGTACGGAAATATGAAAGAATTGTTTTGTGACGTGGATCCACAACGCATCCTGTCCTTTCTCTGAGAGGCCTAGAGTCTACAACTTGATTCAAAAACTTTTTTATTCTTTTACAAAATTTTTCCATATAAATACAACAGAACTTTTAAGAATTTTACCTATGTGATAAAATTATATGAATGTATTTAGTTCTATGTTAAAACTTAAAAGCTCTGAATATGAACCATAAATAAAGAAGGTGTACCCAAATAGACCTTGAACGGCGCAAAAAGGCGGTTATCGTGCCGACGGGCCGTAGAAACCCAAACTCAACCTCAAATCCACTCAGTCAAGGTCGATTTATGTTGTCGTCTGTACGTCACTCCATTTATGTAAGCATAGTCCACAAGTACATCCACGGCCGGTTCTAAATAACAGAAGGCAATGTCAGCAAGTTTCTCACTACTTCAGTTACCACCAGAGGCGAGGCTTCCTTATAATCAAATAATCAGTGTTTACCCTTCGAATATTAATTCTAGAATTACTACGCTTCTCAGATCGAGCCCAACTCCAAGTCCATTTGGTCAGTTCAGCATTCTATTCTACGTTGCTATTTTGGGTTTGTTGTTATAGTCTAACACCCGTCACCGAAAAGCATCTTTGTAGGGACTTACACCATATGAACTGGTCCAAAATCAGTGATTAACAAAGACGAAGAAGACTTGACTACACCCAGAAGAGAGCTTGAGCATAGCCTGTTTTCTTCAAAGCGGCGCCGCAGACAGCAAAATAGTGGGGGAAAAATAGGTTTATAATCAAGGTTTGACCTGATTTTACGTACTTATGCAGGTTTTTCACTATGCGGTCGTTTTCATCCCAATCGAAAGGTAAATAGTAGAGTGAAAGTTTGTGTGGATCTTTTTGGTTTTTTTTTGTTTAAGGTAATCTAAGAATAATTTACTCTACGCACAGCAAGAGCTATCAAATAATAATAATTATTATAGTCTAGATCTAGATATAACTGTGATCAAAATCAGTCGAACGTATTAAGAACATCAATTCACTTGATAGGTCGCTCGAACCTAAACCGCAACGGTAGATAGCCACTTCTCCGAAATCGCTACACATTGTTGTGTCACAGAGATGCCATTTAAGCACTTTCTGCCATTTAATGTTAATGGGTCCTTTTCGAGAAACTTTATAAGATGGTAGAATAACAAAATCTCTGGCTGTGAATATGACAATGAAAACGTGCCGTTCAAATTATATTTTTAAAAATGGGTGAAAAATATGCATTTATAAGTCTGTTAGTATGAATGAATAGTTTTTTCAGATTAGTTTGGCTTGTAAATTGCTGCATTCCTGTCCTGTTGACAAGAATAGTCCGCTCTTCAGATTTTTGCAGTGCCTAGCAACCGTTTCATTGTTTTAGTCGCTGCATTTCTAATTATGTACATATGATGTAGCGATACGTCCTATTATGAGGATCTTACTAGCTTAAATTCTGATTACCCTCTGCAGAGGACCATGCTTCGCCCCTGGTTACCACGATTCATAAGCCTGACAGTGGCCATCTAATTTCAACGGTGATGAAGATATGTTGCTGCCATTGTGTTTCCAGTATGTGGTCTTGTCCACAGCGTCTACTCGGCTCCGCTACTTTATGGAAAATGACGTATTAAAAAAACAACGCTCTTTGCCTCTGTGTGCCTCTCCATAGCAGCCGTTCCGCTCCGCTCCTCCCCTCACCGCTGTAGAGGCAAAGAGTGTTTTACTGCCCTTGTCCACAGCATCCGCTCCACTCCGTTAATTTACGGAAAAATTGACGTATGAAAAACTAAAACACTCTTTGCCCCCGTGTACTTGTCCACAGCATCCGCTCCACTCCGCTAATTTACGGAAAAATTGACGTATGAAAAACTAAAACACTCTTTGCCTCCGTGTACTTGTCCACAGCATCCGTTCAGCCCCGTCCCTCACCGCTATAGAGACAAAGAGTGTTTTTACTTTTTCATACTCCACTTTCAGTGAAAAAAAAAATGCGGAGCAGAGACGATGCTGTAGCTCAGACCACTAAAGATGACAAATACATGTATCTTAGTCAGGCAAACGTTACCATGGAGTTTGTGCTCCTTGCAACCGAAAGTTTGCTTCAGAATAAATATCAGTGTATCGATCCCATTTACGAAGCTCAGATTTATGAGTTAATAGTCCAAATGTCGACAAAAACCGCAAGACTAAAGCGATCGCAATAATACTGACAAAGGATACATTAGGGTTAAATAGTCCAAACATTTGCGTACACGTCAGAACTTTCAGTGCACTGGATTGGGATTACAATACATGGATTTTGATCAATAAATTGATCGGTAAAACCAGCAATCGATAATCCCTCGTATTGTAAAACTTTTTCAGTTATTACAAGTCATGCAGTGTACCTGTCAATATTGTGATTTCTATTTATTTAGTTTTATGTGTTATGCACCAATAAACTGTTTCAGTTATCGATTTCTTTGCTGTTTCTATGCAAGAGAGCGTTGTTGGACTTTTCCTGTCCTGGAACAAAGTTAAACTCGGGTTTGTTTGTTTTGCTTTGTTCAAATTTCGGAATATTTATCCCTTTCCATTGAAAGCCGCATTCAATTCAGAAAGACTAGCATACATTACAAAAACTACTGATCAGCAACGAACACTGGAGAAAAAAAATGCTTACTTTCCAATGGTTTGTCTAAATGTCCTGATGATGAAAAAATCCGGAAAGTTCCTATTATTTTGAAAGCAGCAGTGCCAAAACCAAGGTCGACGTGAGTGCTTGGTCAACAAGGACATGAATAGTCCACTCTGTCACAGTTTGCGCATAGTAATGGTCTCCCTTTGCAACGACAACTGATTCCCTTTGATTCAAGACAAATGGAATACTACATGTACAATACATGGGCATGTGTACCTCGTTTCGTCGCTCAACTGAAGCAGTTTTTAAAGTTGTTGGGAGAGGAGTGGACACATAAGAAAAGGGAGCTGAGCGAAGACATAGCAAATACATCTGAAACTGAAAAATCAAAACATAGAAAAGACACAGTTCCAAAAGAACTTCACAATATATAATTATGTTATCAAACGCTTCTCTCTCGTCTCCTTACAAGAATGCCATGACACTGCAGCACTCCTAGCATTCCACTACACTGAAAAGACACGGTCTCGTTTGTTATGGAGCTAAGACCTTAGAGATCACAAAGCACAGGATTAAAAAAAACAACAACACCAGGACGGAAATGTTGAATAGTAGGCCTATTTTAACCTAAATGTTTCCAGGAGAAACTTTACACACTGCAGTATGTCATTTAGGTGGTATAACAATCTAACTTTAACTCTTTTTTTTTTTTCTTGACAATGATTATCAGCATCGTATATTTTATTTTAGCATTAGAAACTCAAGCTACTCAGTTTTTTCAATTTCCACTTGCCACTCATATAATTCGACAAATTTGTGCATTAGGTACCCATGAATTTTGCCAAAATATAAACCCAGATATCACTCAGAATAAGACTTTTGTAATTCAGATTTGATACCACGTCCATTAAAATTGAACCCTATTCTAATATGAACATTCGGCTTGATTAAAATAGCTTCACCCGTGCAACCGGCTGTTTCATATCTTTCTGAAGTTGAGAGTCAACAAAAGTTAATGTATATTTGCATAGAGTAACCAAAAGATTTTTATTGGATTTGTATAGGTCAGTGGTTCTCAACCTTTTTTTCAGGCAATGGATCATTTGCGCCACAAATTTTCTTTCACCCCCCCCCCCCCCGCCAACCTTACCCCAATCCTATATGCAAGTAAAAGTGCACAGATTAGACATTAATTATGTTAGGGTTTTCAAAGCTTTTTAATGACACTTGTCTTACTGATTATTCAGATGTTATAAAAAAAAAAAGAAAATTTCATTCCTCGAATACACCAACAATTGGCTGTTACTGTTCAATAAAAGCCATTGTGCATGTACTGTTAACATGTCGGTGACTTTCCCATGGTTGGAGTGCTGTGGTCAGCTATGTAGCGTCAGTGTTTCACGCATCTGAGACCTGTGGCCATATGCATGAACTTGGTGTATCCGCCCGTTTCGCACCTTGGAGCAGGTTAGTGCGTTCAACCACCTTGATGCAAACTCAAATTTAGTCGGTATGCATGGACGAATGTTACATATAATTGGACGGTTATGTTTCTGCATAGCTTGTTTTGCATGATTCTTCTGTACATTTTGAATTGTGGCCTCCTTGAACTTGAACTTCGCTGACCATCACCTAAGCATCTCCAATTGTTTCCACCTGGGGGAATGACAAAACAGTGACCGGTACGTACATTCACGACTTGAGTCTGAAGAAAGCATATCGACATGATAACAGTCATATTGTGCAAGGGACAAGCAAGTTCATAAATTGAATGCAGCCTTATTATACGACAGGACGAGACTCTACCAGAAAACCCATCAACCACCCACTTAAATTTACGGTTCAAATGTACACAAAATAAATCAATAAGTAAGTAAATAAATTCATAAATAAATAAATAAACAGGAAATGAATTGATGTGGGTAAATCTGACAAAACCAGGCTAAAGGTGGAATGTTTATACCGCTTTAAAAAAAAAAAATCAAAATAAAACATTTCTGAGACGATTTCAAACAAAATGTTTGAGCTGTATGCAGAAAGATGGCTGGTCTTTCATATCATATGCAAATCTCAGTTGCCATAGAAATTGCTTCCCTCTTTGGAAGGGTTTTCTCGGGTACCCAATGTTAAGCTTCTTTTCGCCAGAACAATTCACATATTATTGTACTAGAAAGAAGCAAGACGATAGACAGAATATACCAGAATCAAAGGACAGAAGATGACCCTACCAGAACCGCCCACCAACCACTGTCGTAAATTTACAGTTAAAACGTACACAAATAAATTAATACATACGTGAATAAAGAAAGAAAGAAAGAGAGAAAGAAAGAAATTCTTATATCGAGAATTTGCCAACCAGACTATTTTATATCTAAAATAATCAAATTGAGAAGAGCAAGTCTGAAATTTGTTACCTTTGCTGAAAATTCAAATAACTGCAATTTCTTCAACATGGCCACCTGAATAGTTTCATGGCGTTAGGCCATCAAGTCACAGACCGTGTGTCTTGGACAGCTACAGGCGTTGAAGAGCAAGGAATAAAACAGGACAATAATTTTATATAAGGCATCCTGGTGCACAGCCCTCCAAATCTTATTATCTTTAAAAGAAAAAAAAATATAGTGGCCGGAGTATTTCACCCCCCCCCCCCACCTCTCCCCCCTTTTCTCATTTGCTTTCTTTTTTTTTGTTTTCCTCAACGCAACAGCCTGAACAACACATTCCAAACTTGTAGAATTACATCTCTCAAGACCAGTCATTTTTCTTGATAGATGCTTTTTTATATTTGAATTAACAAAAAACAAAAAACAAAACAAAAAACGAGCATAAATGGATTTCTTTTCATTGGACCTTTTTCCGCTTTACTTTTTTATTCCGACTTCCGGACATTCAACTTCGCTTGTTGTTATGGGACCGTCGTATTATTTGACACAGTTCATCGTGGGTGAGCAGGGGACACAACTCAGTATTTTCTCTATTCCCGGGTTTATAATGAGACTTCTGTCCCCTAACCAACAACTTTATAAAATCTTATTCAAAAAAAAACAAACAACAAACATAAACTAGAATATTGATCATTTTATAGCCTGAAAAAACAACGCTGGAAGTGGGGAGGGGGGGGGTGGTCTCTCTCACCCATCACATTATGATAGAATCGACACTGACAACGAACTCATCAGCACGTAAGCACGAGACAAGAATGAGAGATGAGACAGGTGAGAACCACAGACTAATAAATTAAACAGACTGGATGATCCCATTGTGTGACGTCACAAAACAGCGAAAGGTCATGAACCATTCGCCACATTAGATTTACGGTTGCGACCGACGCTTCAGCACAGTTACAATGCAGCGGTCGTTAAAAGTCCAGACGGTCATAATTTATAACAATAAAAAAAGGCAGCTGTAGACAATAAAATGAAAGGATAGGCAAGATAATGCATTATCAATACATGTACAACCAATCTTGACAAATAAAAAGAAATTTCTAATGCAGATAGAACTAAAATCGGAATTTCCCGAGCGGCGGCCACGTTGGTTATGCGGCCGCATCTCATTAACTTCAGTAAAAAACGACACAGCCCGAAGCTTGTGTTTCCAGTCTGGTTGATTTATTAGTCTGTGGTGAGAACCTTGTCATACAGATCCAGAAATTACCCCAAGGCCTACAGCAAAACAATTGACAAGTAAGTAAAAGAAAACAATATCAAAAACCTTTCAGTGTTTTTCTTTTTTTCTCAGAAAGTGCTCAGAAACCAACATGTGTAGGATTACTACCACCACGGGGGGGGGGGGGGGTGGGGTCTGTCCATAGAGCACGTATGCTCCATTTCCCGACCTTACTTCTTGGTTGTTCTTGTCCAGAACAGATTTGATTCATAAATGTTTCCACTGAGTAAATTTTTGTGAGAGAGCAGTGAGTAATTTTTACAAACGTAATTACTGTGCGAGCCAACCTAACTTGGTCTCGTAAACAATTTGTTTTGAACAGTTTTTTTCCTAATAGATAGACAGAAGGTGTGGGGAAGGATAGACGGACAGCGTAGGTGTGCATGACTGAGCACTTTTTATATCTCGTGTTTTGAACTAGGTTTAGTAGAGAGGGAAGGGGTGAGTAGGAATTAAATGTTATTGAGACGTCTGTTGACGTACAGAAAATCCGTGATCCAGAGTAAAAGCTCGGGGTTTTGAACATGTTAAGAATTTATTACTATAAAATTACATTTTATTGTCTTGAGTGATTCGACCTTTGATGTCGACCCAAGGTCGTTGCGTAGGGCTGTTACTTAAAATAACTCGGTTCGGCAGCTGAGCTAGAGGTGGTTGCACCAATCAAACGTATGAATCTGGACGGAAGGTCGAGACATAGCTTTAGTATTTAAACCCGTGCAGAGCTTAGATAGATGCCACATGTAGACAATCCATTTACGAGGTGGACGGCGAGCTCTCAGCCAGATGAGAAGTCATAGAGACGCAGCGATTGAGCTGATATGTACAGTGATGGAGCATTGTCAGAAATCTACGCTCCTGAGCCCAAGCCTACTTGTTTGAGCATTAAACCCACAGCGCTAATATCAACAGCCCTCACATTGTGAGGGCCGAATGGTGAGCTAAAGATTTTAATGCCATGCTGAATTTACAGCCACCTACACATGTAGACTGTTGACCAGTACTGCCAGACCACATGCATTTCCCGCGAACACGGGTGAACTACACCAGAGCGCGCCTGGCAGAGACGCTATATAAATATGTTTTAGTATGAAGAGAGATAGAACTTTAAACCTTACAGGATCCGTCGCCCTCGGGCGCGGATTCTTTTGAATGTAAATTTATTGTGACTTAGATAACTTCATATTACATTGCCTTAAGTACTTCATAGTTGCTCCTCAGCTTAGCTGAGCATTTTCAGTTGCTATTGTATTCGTTATCTATTGTATATTTTATCTTTAAATTTGTTAGATATATAAACTTTGCAGTCTGTTACTCAAATTGATTTATTTAGTTTTTAGAGTGAAAGTTGTTTAATTGTTGTTGTTTTTTTGTGCTAGTGTGATTGGGAAGCGGATCTCTTGATCTATTTTCCCCAAAATCCCGATCCGCGACAGTTCTAGGTTTGTGTCTGACAAACTGGAGAACTTTTAGTTTGTAGAAGAGGTATAACAATACACCTTGACAGCTGTTTCACAGTCCCGATTTATTCTAACTCCTTATATCATAATAGCTAAAGTTGCAAAACGTTTAAGGTCGAATTTCTCAGTAGTGCAAAAAGTGGAGCTGGTACAAAGAAGATCTAAGGCCGCGATTTGGTTTTGGCGATTTTTGACCACCCCCCCCCCCCCTCACCATCCACCCCCACCCCCAACCACCTCTGCATGTACGCTTTTATAGGCTTGTCATCTTACCAGCAAGTGCACGACTATCAGAATGGTGAATGTCGATAATAAAGCCTTGATGCTTGACTTTTAAGGTGGCGCATTGATTTTGTACGAAACTTTTCGACTATTTCATCACAGGCATGATTTTTATATTATTATCTTGGAATTTAATTTGCTGGAAAATGAAAAAAAAACTGTTCAATTTATTACCGTAGTTTCAAAGCATCCCTGTCAGCAGCCCTACGGCAATCCGACGTAGATTTATATAGAATTTTCATAGGATTGATAGGATTACCGTAGGGACGGGTTACCTACATCTAACCAACCTTGGAACAACGTCGTAACCAGCGGATCTAAGTAAAAACGATGCCATTCTTTTGTGCAAACTTGACTTCAATCCTGCGAGTCGGACTTCTGTTGCTGGTTAGTTCCTGTTCCCCCCCCCCTCCCCCGAAAAAAAAAATAAGCTGTAGGATCATTATATAGAGATCAAACACAGGCTGTAGTTACAATGAAAACAATCAAATACTTCATGCAAAATTGCTATTTCAAGTTTCAGAACAATCAATGCATTATCATGGATATTCAACATTTTAAGGTCATTCGTTCATGCGAGGTGAGGATTTGGGGTTGGGGGGGGGGGGGGGGTAGCCAAGCGTATGAGAAGCATAATGAGCGTAAAGGGGGGTTGGGGGGGGGGGGGGAGAGGGATTTGAAAGCCAGCGTATGAAAAGAAAAGTGAACAAGGAAGTGGGGGAAAGGGGGTTTCCCCAAAAATGGTCAAAATCGTCACCTGCAATACTTTATAGATGTCCCCTTCCCTTTGATTTCTTTCATTTTTTTTTGTACAACTCGAAGGTCTTGTTGTTCTTGTTTGTTGTTTGTCCTTTCCTCGTGCACTCAGTGGTGAGTGATGGCGTTCTCAAGCAAGCTTAACCCTTTACATGCCAGTCCGGTATGAAGGCGCATTGCCGCCAATCTGTACTGTCGCCTAGAGGCTCCGTGCACACTGGCCGATTTTTGATTGGTCAATGAGTTGGTTTGTGACGTCATAACATTGAGTTTCAATGAGGGGCAAAAAATTAGTTACCTATTGTGCTACATCTCATTGAAAACTGTAGGCCGTTACGTCACCATCCAACTTGTCGGGCGATCGAAATCGGATATTGCGCGCCGGGCCTAAGATGTAGAAGACGTTCATCACTACGGTACTTATGCTCAGTATGGGAGATGTTTTACTCCTCCGCCCCTTCCTCCTTTCACCCGTATACGCTTTCTATAACGATTAGCTTGAAATCTTGCCCACCTCCTCCCCTCCCTCTCTGTACGAAGACACGGCCATTATAATGTTGAATTTTAATAATAAGGCCTTCTTTAAAAACCCTAACATTTTGCATGAACCACTTGACTCTTTTTATCAAAGACATGTTTTTCATAAAATGCGACTTTATTTGCTAAGAACAAAAAGTATGACTCTATGACCTCAGGAGCGCACTAGCTGATTTAGATCCGCAGTCTGGTTGGATAGTGAAGTCACGACATTGAGGTTCAGTGAGACCAGCGCACACTAGATAACTAGTTGGGTCTCATTGAAATTCAATGTCGTCGGCCAGTCAAAATCTGCCAGTGTGCGCCTCGTCATAGTTTCAGTAGGATATCACCCACTAGCCAACTGCTTTTTGTCACTGAAACTCAATATCGTGACGTCACCAGCCAGCTAATTGGCTGATTAAAAGCAGCTACTGCGCGCCAGAACTAAAAGTAACAATGAGCAGGAAAATTATAAATTTCCCGCCTTAGCGTGAAAAAGGGTTAACGACCGAACACTCAAACATTAAGTTTGCCTTGGCCCATTCCATGAAATGTCAACCGGTGTGAGAAAATCTGGAATTTGAAATACAGTTGTATTTTATAGGTAGGATGGGCGTATCATACTGCCATCTTTAGTGGCCGGACCCAAGCATCACCGTGGCTATTGTGGCATGACAAAGTGTCTTGTAAAAATTTAGGTCAAATTCTTAGACTAATTTCACGAAATTCCAGAAAAAATGTTACTTAAACTGGAAAACAACTTTTTGTGAATGTAACGCAGGCAAAACCTGTAAAATGATAATTATTTTTTGTTATCATCAAAAAGGTTTAAACGATAAATATCTCATTAAATGATTCCTTTTGTTAAAGTGAAAAACTGGTCTTCAGGTGTAACACATGTCCCTTGGAATGGGCCTCGCTTATTGTTGTTTGTTTATTTTGGTGTCGACGGTGAAACGTTTACCGAGTTAACTCACGGAGCTCACGAGGGCGGCGGGCAAGACGCGGGCGAGGGCAAACAAGTTCAGACTCCAGTTAGTCCACGTGGTTACTTCACAGAGACCAGATGGGCTTTAGAAAGGGGAAGATTTTCACGGTTGATCCAAAAAGTCTTTGAACATCGCCTAATTGTGGTGCTGCCGAGAGTGAAGCTCTTCTCTACAAGGTAAGTCCATGCATGTGTTTTGCTGGTGTTTGTTCCGTAGCTGTTCAATTCCCCTGCACTTTTTGGGAGGGGGTAGTTTGTGAGATCAGTGGCGACGAGACGTTCTCCAAGATAACCCGGTCCGAAGTTGGCGAGAATGACGTGGCTTTGGGATGAAAGTAAAACTATTGACACAGTAATAGTGAGACAAAGTTATGAAATGTTAGTTTAGGACATGAATTCTTAGGGATTATGAAGAGTCCGTGGACTGGCGGAGCGTGGAGAACCGTTACAGTGTGAGGTTAACGTTAGGGGCCCTGATTTATTGTGCGATAACGTTGTGAAATGCTAGTTACATGAATTCCTAAGAATTACGAGGAGATTAAGCTAAGGCGTGCACAGGCGATTTTGTTGTGTTGCTGTCGCATTGTAGTTGCTTGGCATTTAAAAAAAAAAAATCTAGATGTATGAATGGCGATGTGCACATATGCGAGGCACAGGCTCATTCGAGAGTCAATGGGGACATGAAACTAACGCTAAGACACGACAGGAAATCGAGGAGCTCCATTTGAATTACATTACAGGGACACTAAAAGGATGCAACTTTAGGAACATCCGTGAGCGTGGAGTCGTTTTTTTTTTGGGGGGGGGGGGGGGGGCAGTGCCCTCCTGGCGAGTTGGTCCTTTAGATGGATGTTTTTATAGTAAGTGTTGGGCTCGGCTATTAACACTTAGAACATGAAAGATTTGCCCGATAAAAATTCTATAATTCACATGGTAGGCCGACTACTTCGGCAAATCGCACGTGTGCCCATAACCTTAACGTTCATGCTGAGGGAGGGGGGGGGCGTGTTAGATCCCTGACAGGGAGATGTCATCCCAGCTATCCCCGACCATGGACGCTCCTGAAGTTACGTCCATTATGGGGGGGTGGGGAGCTGAAATCGAAATTAGGCTCCAAAATATCAATATCGCGATTTTGTACTTTTCGCTTAGTTTATCCATTTAGGAACATTATTTTACTAACCAAATGGGAGGTCTTCCGCCCGTCCGCGCCATAATTTTTACCGCTATTAAGTAAAGCTCACGGTTACGCATTGTTCCAGACCTTATGACCAATTATCATTTCATATTCACAATAACATTTGTAACACACTGGCCAAGAAAAACAGTACAATCCCAGAAGTAAGTCTGAAGTGAGACAAAATCTGAAAACAGCTGCCATTTTGAGACTTGCTGGGGAGAGGTCACGATCACAGAATTTACCAAAAGCGCGACTGGCGAAGGTTTGCTGAAACAAAAATTGATATGGTGTTGAGGAATTTAAACTCACAACACATGGAATGGTCAGATGGACCTGGGGGCGTGAGGGTCTAGTCAGTTTGTATCAATGGGCGGTAGTCAGATTGACTAATCGGGGGAAAAGGGGCTGGGGTAGCCATTGGCGATCGACGTACACTCAAGTAGGCCATCATTAGCCCAGATCATGCAATCTCCCAGCAGCCGCTACTAAGCCGATTCATAATTTTTAAAAACTATGCAAATTAACAAGGTCGGTAACTTTCCGTAATTTAGGTCAAGGGTACTCACTGTGAGTATAGGTAAATTTTTACCGGCAATCTGTTAACTCACCTGCGTGACGAAATGGTTAAGACGTGTGATTCAGGAGCGAAAGGGTATGGGTGCGGATCCCAGTATCGTCACGACTTATGATTACTATGTATGTGTTCTCTTTCAGATGTTTCTAACGCAGAGAAATCGAGATGAATTGGAAGCGAGATAAAAGAACAAAGATACATACATACAACAAATACCACCCATTCAAACCAACTCTATTTCTTTCTTTCTTTGTCCCATACAAATACTAAACCCAATCTTTTTTTAAACCCGCTCAAAAGTCCCCTCTTTAGTGTGTTTTCTTGACCGGCGCGGACGGGCGGAAGACCTTCCAACCAAATGTCAGTTTTGAATGTTTACAACCCTGAAATATGCCTTTTAGTGAGGTGCGGGGTCAAGAAAAAGGCACAAGAATCATGCCATTGGGCTGCAAAAATTAGCCCTAAATAACATCTTAGTGTCGCTATCAAAACCCCTAGGCTACTCCTCCGTACACATCTGTCTGTCATACGCCTTTGGTAGTTTGGAAATCATTGTTGAGGCTCAGCACACCAGTAATGACTTGGGAGGACTTCCGAATGCGTTCCATAGCTTTTATAACGTTATTGAACTTTACTCACCGTTATACATTTGAGACTTTATTACCAACTATCATTTCATATTCACAATAATATTTGTAACACACTTGCCAAGAAAAACAGTATAATCCCAGAAAAAAGTCTGAAGTGAGACAAAATC